>JABBWF010000034.1:0-302113 GCA_016647645.1 Suillus variegatus
CATCGTACGACCTCACTGCATGGCTGAGTGAACTTGACAATGACCCAGCGACGCAGGTATGTGCGCTTATTGTGCTAATATCATTTCTAATCTACTGTGAGGTAGAATTTTATTCCACGTTTAAAAGACCATATTCTAGGCCGCCTTCGAGGGATCGAATACTCAGGTGACAAACACTGAATTTACTGATGAAGATCGGGACCAGGTCATATTTGCAAACAACCGACTGCACGAACATGGTGTGCTACAGGTGAACTATACTACGTATGACCTTCGAAGGGAGCAAGATACGATTAACCCTCGGACTCGTGCTGATATTATGGTCCTGTCGCACGAAGAAGATGACGAACGCCATCCATACTGGTATGCACGAGTTGTCCGAATTTTTCACTTGGACGTTTGGTATTATGGCGGTGAGAATACAGCTACATCAAAACCGCTGCGCATGCACGTACTTTTCGTACGTTGGTTTGGGCGTGATACTACGTTCAAGGGTGGCTGGTCTGCAAAGCGTTTGCACCGGCTTGGATTCTTCAAAGGCGATGATCCCGCGTGTTTTGGATTCCTTGACCCTGATCAAGTGATTCGTGGGGTGCATCTCATTCCTGCCTTCGCACATGGGCGCACAGATCACTACATGGGACCCTCATTTGTCCATCGCGAAGAAGATGGTGATGAAGACTGGCGGTATCACTATGTCAATATGTATGTCCTACTTTGCTTCTATACTATTCGCAATTCTAACTACTGTACAAGGTTTGTAGACCGAGATATGTTCATGCGGTTTCGCGGTGGAGGTGTCGGTCATAAGGTCACACGGGAATGGGACAACTTCTTGCAGAGTGACGGAGCCCCTGCAAATTCCCCCACTGATGATGAAGAATTGGATGATGTTGAGATGGATGTTAGGGAGGATGGCGAGGAAGACGGCGAGGAGGATGGCGAGGAGGATGGCGAGGAAGACGGCGAGGAAGACGGCGAGGAAGACGGCGAGGAAGACGAGGAAGATGAGGAAGACCTAGACGATAGAGTAGAGGCTGATTCAGATGAGGAGCTTGACGATGATGTGCTTGCACGAGAGGGTTATGGTGCACTTTAATTATATTACTCAATGATATACTACACATGGGATAGATAATGTCATAGCAGACCAAGATAAACATTAGCAACTCGCTGTCAGGTTGACATACAGCTTAGCATGACATTGTGCAAATGCCATATAGTTTAGCATGACACAGAGCCAATGATTACTCGAGACCATGACGTGGCACGTCTGAGAAGCGTTGTGGCGCAGCCGCAACCCAAATCAGGCAATTTCTGATTTGTGGACTTTTGGTGATGACAGAAGTATAGCATGCGCAGCTACCTCTGCACAATACTGCTGCTTCTGGTCGACATTTAGATCCACTGTCTGCGTGTGTCATCGCAAGCCCAGTCCAGTCCTTCATTACCCTCGCTGGAAGAATTGGAAGACATGTTTCGACCCAATATTCCAGCGAGGGTAGGTGGAGGAGCTGGGCACGATGACAAAAATTCTGGTGTTATGCCAGGTGTATTTTCGAAGGTAAATGTCATATGTCGTACAACCGATAACTTACTGCATGCCACAGGCTCCTTGCCGAGTGTGAACACCGGCATTGCGCTGGGACGTGCAAATAGTAGTTGATCTACTATATGTGCCACAGGTATATATAAGTTCACGAACAGCTGACGAAAAACATCACTCACCCCATACTCTCTTGCCATTTCAGACCCTCGAGAGTAAATGCAAGGACGGTCCTGTCGGACATTGTTATCATCACCATTGGTATCGGGCGCAGTGGTACGCCAGGATAGCATGCGCAGCTACCTCTGCGCAATGCTGCAGCTTCTGGTCGGCATTTAGATCCACTGTTTGCTCGTGTCATCGCAAGCACAGTCCTGTCCTTCATTATCTTCGCTGTGATAGGATAGCGATGATCGCAACACAATGCTTCCCAGAGAGGGTAGGTGGAGGAGCTGGGCACGATGGCAAGGATCTCGGTGTTCTTCCAGGTAGCTTTTCAAAGGTAAATGCCATATGTAGTATTTTTATGACTTACTGCGTGCCATAGACTCCTTGCAGGGCATGAGCGAGCGTGAATACTGGGATTGCGATGTGACATGCAGATAGTAGTTGATCGATGATCTACTATATGCCAGTGTCAGCGTAAGCCGGACCGGTCCCGTCCTTCATTGCCTTCGCTGGTAGTATTGGAACGCATGTCGCAATCAAAGACTGTCCAGCGAGGGTGCGTGGATGTATTGGGCGCCGTAGCAAGGTACCGCTCACAGGATGCACGACTAGTAGGTATGTCCGAGTCTGCAAGAACTGTTGTTTCAGTTCGGCATTGATGCCAATGATCTAGTACTGTTTTTGGAGGTAAGCGTCATGTGTTGTCATCAGCCAACCGATCACTCACTACATGTGCCACAGTCTATACCGTACGTACGCGTAAGTGAGCATTACTCGTATTCCAGGTGTTAGGCTTGCGCTGGAGTGGCAAACTTGCGATACTGAGTTTCTCATGTCTGCCGTTCAAGCGCAAGCCCATTAACTTCTTATCAGGCTTCAAAGTTCTGTGTTGAACTGGAAATCAACGATATCAGCAGTAGGGCAGATATAGAGCTGGCCGCAGCACTATAGAAGGTCTCCTGTTTCCTTTGATGATAGGCATAAATAGGCCATGGCTAGGTACTCCTGAGCAACATGTGAAATTGATTGGTGGAGAACTCACCGCGGTTGCAAGAGTCTGACTAGGAGCGTTGCCAATATCGATACAGATCCGCAGAGCTTTGCTAAAAATCACCATGCCATTGGTTACATTGATACAGCTATCGCACTACATGTCAATTATTGACCGGGACCATTGACCGTTGTAGCTCCCAACCATATAAATACGTGGCTCGTGTGTTACTGGACCTCTCTTGCCTGCGTTTCATTACCCACAACATTCTTGGCACGGTCGAGTCAACTTGCTGCTTGCATCAAGTTGAGTTTGACAGATGAGGCAGCCACGTTGTAGTCTGAAGTGCGACTGCGGTGCACCTGCCACTGGGAGATGACATGGACACCCTATTATTGTGCTCACCTTGTAAGTAAATTACAAGTGTTCCATCTTTCATCAGTATGAACCCTAATAGTGAGGTTGAACGTAACCTAATTTGGTTCACCACATTATGGGGTCAGTCAACTGATAGGACTAGGGTTGAGCACGGGTGAACCCGCGGGTCGCTGAGGCCACACCGCACCCGTACCCGCAAACACCGCACCCGCCACGGTGCCCGAGGACTTACAGGAAGTAGTAAACTTAAGCTTAACCATTTGAAGAACCTGCAACCACCATTGAATGTGTTGCCGGTAATACGGCATTCGAGCACTGGTCTTTTGAAGCGCTGAGTATTGCTGCGTGAGCTTGCGATCGTGTTCTAAATTGTGGAAGAATTACAGGTGCGGAGAAACCATCCTTGGGAGAACGATAAACGATTTTGATTGGCTGACGTAACTCACCGCGTCTGATATAATGATTTACTATATTCGGCCTGAACGTTAACGCGAAATGTTTGAAGCTCCGACTCGGACTAGTGCTACCTCGGACCTTCCTGTACACGGCTTCCACTCAAGTATCTACTCTACTTACGAGCATGTGCGATTGTCGGACATCTCTGGCACTGTTATAATAACGCCTGTTTTCTGTTTCCTGACTCCCATTCTCTCACTGAAGAATTGATTATGCCTGGGAAGAGGACCTCACCTGCGTCGGAGCTCCCTCTGAATGATATTACTAGTCCCCTATGGGCAGACCCCAACTTGACCCTGCTTATAACTTGTCATTGATTGTGGTCAATCGATCTTCCGAGGTGCAGAACAAGCGCTTGAAGGATCCCTAGTATGACTGGTAGGTTTGACTGGCCCAATCCTAGTACTCAAGTAGAAGACCAGGCTGCAAACGAGTCGAGTACACAAGAATTTTGGAACATTCTAGTCGACAAAAATACAACAGGGTATACAAAAACGAGATAGGGTATAGCTAGAGTGCAAGAATATATCTGGCTCGTTTTTTACAACAGGAAGAAAGAAGATTGCAGATGAACAACTTGTAAATATGTACCAGACGACATCAATACGATCGCGAGGTAGTAGAACTACACACCAATATGAACGAAAACCATCCTCTGCTCCAGCGGCACTGTTATCTTCACAGCGTGTGTGGCACGGTTCAGTGCCCAGGCCGCCTTCGTACAATCCATCGCACCTCCATCCTTCAAATCTTTGAACATATTCTCATAGAAGGCTTTGACGACGTGTTTTGCGACAGAGTCGTCTACCTGCCACAGCGTCCCGATGACGCTCTTGAACCCCGAAAACTGAAGACCAGCTGCAAGGTGAATCACTTCGTCGGGAGTCTCCTCATCTCCGACAGCGGTATGACATGCTGATAAGAACGCGAACTCAGCGTGTGGAATATCTATCTCCATGATATCGAGCAGCGTCAGATCTTTGTCTCTCATGACGAAATGCGAATTGTAAGGCTGCTTTGGGTCCTGCTTGCCATGACAAGCTAGGTGCACCCAGGTGTTCTCTTGCAAAGCTGCGAGCGCACCTGCTCGTGTGGCTGCGTCGCCAGAAATAGTAATACGTTTGGCCGTCGCAGGGACGAGCTTATGGACGAGCTCGAGCTCGCTGTCAACTGCCAAGAGCGCCTTTCCTTTCCCTGCACCCGGTTGACCCTGTCCGATTGTCGCGAAGGATGGAGTGACACGCCTCTTCATCATCTGTCTAGATCTGACCAGAGCCGAAAGTGTCGGGGTATAAGAGCAGATGTAGAGATCCTCCAGGCATTTCTCCCTAGAGCCATCTTGGTTCGTTCGAAACGGGTGAGCTGCGTGGAGAGGAATAGATGTGAAGGCTGCAGTTGGACACAGCCAAATTCGACAGTATTTTAGTTTCAGATCATGCCGGAGGACGTTGACGATGGGTAGCATGATCTCGTCCCAAACTGTCCGCAAGAGGACTATTAGATCGTTTCGCGGCAATTTGAGGCCCAGGGTAGATGCGTGTCGTATTGCCCTGGCGAAGCGATCCTTGAGATTGGTCAGATCTGCGAGAGTGACAGATGGCAAAGGAACATGATGGGGGTCTCCTGATGTCTGGACGATGATGGCGCTACATGAATATTGACTGGCAATGAGGATGATGACTGGGCCCTGGCGCGCTGCCGCTTGCAGGTCTGCGTATGAAGGTGGGAGCAGGAACCGCGAGAACGCTGGAACATCACGTATCTTAGCTACCGCAGCTTCCCATTGCCTTGTAAGTCTCCTATATTCTGTTGCTGCCCGATCGGCAGCAGCCCTGTCGCTGATTGTCGCTGAACTCTGTGCGGCATCGGAAACGCGCTTGCTCAGCTCTAAATAATTGCGCGCCAGTGCCGGATTTGCTGACTCGATATCTTCAACTGGAGTCCTGAGTCGAGATGCCAGGGACCACTGCTGGCCGCGACCTTGCTCTGCGAGTTCAACTGCGTGTCGTAGATTGTCACGACGTATGGCGCACGAGGCTGCATCTACAGGAAGTGATTGTGCACCGCGAACAGCGGTTGCAGCTTCACGCCGTGAGATGATCGACGATCGTGTCATCACGTGGCTGTCGAAAAGCTCAAAGCACACTTGGTATGCTTCTAGGGCAGATTCATGTTGATAGACTTCCGCTTCGCGAGCCCAGTCAATAGCTTCCACGATGCGTTGCGGAAATCCTTGAGTCGGGTGCCTTGACGCCAGTCTGAAGTTCTCCACTGCAAGAGACAAATCAGCAGGGTCGTGTAGAATCCGGTAACGAGACAAATAGGCCTCCTGAAGCCACATGTAGCTGAAATACCTGCTCGGGTGCAGTGAAGACAGAGCCGCCAATGACTCTTGGCAAAGAGCAATGGCCTCCTCAACATCTTCATTCTTCTGAGCTTGCGTGAAACGAGAGCAGAGCACCGAGCTCAAACTGAAAAGAGTCATATGGTGCTCTGGATCGTCAAGCCGCGTTAACCGAAGGGATTCTCGATACAGATCAATTGCCTCGTTGAGATCCTCGCTGACTTGCGATTTGTCATATCTGTTTTTGAGCGCATGGGCAAGCTTGTGAAGTGTGGTGTCACAACGTGGATGCCCAGGTGGGCACAACGTCAGGGCCTCGCGATGGAGGCTGATAGCTCGGGTCATGTCTTCAATGTCGCTGCGTTTGTTGAAACGGTCGACGAGGGCGTCCCCTAGGTTGCCCAATGAGTAATCACGAGATTCGTGCCCAACAGGGCGCAGGTGCAGCGCTTCTTCATGCGAAAAGATGGCCTCATCGAGATCATTAGGATTGCCTTGGTGCTTAAAGCGGGATATGAGTGAAACGGCCAAGTTGTTCAGGTAGGTATCACGGTCAGCATGTCCCTCGGGACACAGAGACACGGCTTCACGACCAAGCTGTATGCTCGTGTCAAGATCATCGATGCTGCCGTGTTGCGCAAAGCGTGCTTTAACTGCTCCTGCAAGCTCATTGAGGGTTCTCGGACGAAGTCGATGGCCCAGAGGACAGAGCTGGAGGACGACTCTTCGAAGGTGGATGCCTTCATCGGATGCGTCTATTGGAAGATTGGTGCATCCGCCGATCACATAATCAACACCATTTCCCCTGCTGCGATGCTACGAAGGTACGTGCCCTCTGGACAGAGAGGCAATAGCTCATGATAGAGTTGGGCGGCTTCGCAGATGTCGACATCAGTACTTTTCCTGATGTGGCGCCAACTCAGCGCTACGGCGAGATTGAGAAGGGATAAGGGATGATCGGGATGGTGCTGCGGACGCAATGCAAGGGCGTCACGGAAGAGGGAAGTGGTAGTATCAATGTCTTGAACATCATTTCGGATGTAGCCTCGAAGGCGAACCCACGCGAGGTTGGTGAGAGCCGTTGCGCGGTCTGGATGGCCGACCGGACACTGGTTCAGAACCAACTGAAAATGCTCCATAGCATCGTTCAAGTCAGAGACATTTTTGCTTTTCATGTATGAGGCAAATTGTGCGTGGCCCGCATCTGCGTCTCGAGCAATCTCGCAGTCTACGAGGGGCTATAGTTGGCGTTCCGTCAACAAAGCCTAACGGGACAGAGTCCGGGGTCACTCACATCAAACAGTGCGCCATTTTGATCGTCCCAAGCATGTACAACAACGACCTTCAGTGTGATGGAAGGTTTGACACCACTGCACGGCTCGGAACGATAGATCTACGAGATGTCAGTGTATGTGCATGAATGAGAAGCGAATCGCTCACCAAATGGGTGATCTCCATGATCGAGTAGCTCATCCCACAACATTTGAAGTTTCCCGATGACCTCTCCACCGCCTAGCACTTCGACCAAGCTCATATGATGCCCTGATCTCTATGGACAATGCAGGTGAGGTGTTTGATGGTCTATAAATGATCAGTTCTTGCATCACGTCAGAAGATCTGCATGCACTTTACAGAGTTACAGTATCCCCCCACGTTACAGATCTATCAGATGATATGACACTGATGGTCGATTTCCAGCGTCTCCTGGAGTCGACATTGATGGACATGTAAATGCCAGCGGGAATGCGCTGGGAGGGGACTCGAAGATTCTTTCCGCTGGTGACTGCAGATAGAGTGTGAGGATCATGAAACAGATACCAAGATAACATGGAGAGACTCGCCTTCGAGTCTGATATATCGGCTTTCTGAGCTGCCAGGCATGATGTTGCGATGGAGTAAAATGACGAAGATCGAGGATGGGTAGAGTGGTGGACGGAATGAATGGGAAGGGAAGATGGGGGTGATGATAGAGTTCAGCTGAGAGGGAGATTGAGGCCTAGGATTCAGGTCACGCTATACGTGTATTTGTCGAGGGCTGTTCGGCACGATATAGACGCTGGTATGATTGCACAAGCGCTGGGAATGGAGATCACCGACCAGAACTAGCAGAAGAATCTGTGCTAAAGTGGAGAATAGCATGAACAGTTCGCGGCGAAAGTGGTCTGCCAACATTGAAAGAGACATGCGAGTCTCAGAGTGATTGCTGCTTCTGAACTCGCATCGTACTACTCAGTTAGCACGGAAAGGCAAAATGTAGAATTGTGTATATTTTGTGAGGTAATGACAGAGGCAAAAAATGTCTATATCGCCGAAAACGGCGCGCAAAGAAGAGACGAATAATTACATACGACTGGTCCAATTGAGCTGACAGTGCCATGGGGGAAGAGGATGATCTTGCCTGCAGCGAGGAATAAGGAAGAATAAGGCGAGAATGCATCCAATTGTATTCCCATTCGGTGAAGGATGCATCGATGATTGACGAACAAAGTTTCAAGGAAGCTGTGCCCGCTACCGGATTCACTCACTGCCGAGAGATAACAAACTGAACCCTGCGGAAGAGGAATATACATTATAGGTGGCACTGCATGGATAGGCTGGCAGGTCCATAGTGTAGAGAAGCCTTGAAGGTGACGGGACCATACTTTGACCAAGGACATCGCCATTGACATTAGTGTGGCTTGAGGCTGAAAAATGACATAGGGTTACAGGAGCGGACCATTGCGGTGACTCGGAGCGTGGGGCTTCGACGAGAGGGAGGTGTTCCGTTCTCACGGTGTTTCTTTCATGCCTCGTGGTGTTGTTCCATCAGAATACAGCATATGATATTCAACCTGCGCACGCAGTCCAGAATTCAAAGGAAGACGGCACTAAAAATCACAATACCATCAATTGGTTCCATTGATACTATCGCACTACATGTCAATTATTGATCATTGACCGTTATAGCTCCCCAACCATACCATCAACTTGCACATGGCTCGTGTGTTACTTGACCTCTCTTGCTGCGTTTCATTACCCACGAAATTCTTGGCACAGTCGAGTCAAGTTGCTGCTTGCATCAAGGTAAGTTTGATAGATGACGCAGCCACATTGTTGCCTGAAGTGCGACTGCGGTGCACCTGCCAACGGGAGATGGCATGGACACCCTGTTATTGTGCTCACCTTGTAAGTAAATAACAAGTGTTTCATCCAAGTTTCATGATTATGAATCCTAATAATGATTGAGTACCAGGTCGAACGCAGCCTAATTTGGTTCACTACATTATGGGGCCAGTATACTAGCACAGTGACACGATTCGGACTTGCAGGAGGTAGTGAACATCAAGCTTCAAGCTTGACCATTTGAAGAACCTGCAACCACCATTGAATGTGTTGCCGGTATTACGACATTCGAATACTAGACTTTTGAAGCGCTGAGTATTGCTGCGTGTGCCTGCGATCGTGTTCTAAATTGTAGAGGAACTACAGGTGCGGAGTGGGAGAACGATAAACGATTTTGATTGGCTGAAGCAACTCACAATTTCGGAAAGGCAGTCACGATGATGGCCTGGCCCTGAACGTTACAATGCGAAAGCTCCGAAGCGCTGATTCTCTACAGCTACTTTCATATCGATAGGACCGGACTTGATCTTGTTCCCTTCCGCTCTTGTTTGCTTGTGGAACTCGACAAACAAAAGGGTTCCGCTGGTTACGATATCCGGGTGTGCGAAGTAACTCAGAATAGCCAGCTCAGAGTCCGCTCGTTTGACGCTCATATTGGTCACCTAGCTGCAACGACGTGCGTCTGTCACCTCTCGTGGCGCCACGACTATCGAATACGAATTGACAATATTGTACTAACACGTGTACCACTAGACCAATGTCTTCACAATTGACAATGCTGATTCCTCCTCGTGGTGATGCAAGTTCAGTGTTACTCAGCCCCATGCTCCCGGCTCACTGGGCTAGCAACCTGGTCATTAGCACGACGGCTTTCTCATCTACACAAATTTCGGCCATTTTTCTGCACACGACCTCGCATACTATTTGGTCGGTGCAGAGACTGGTTTTTGCTGCGTCGCAAGTTTTATTTTATTTTTTCTATACCCTTGCTTGAAACTCGCCGAGACCCGTATCTGCCCTTGTCAATTTGATGCTGCCACTCCCGTTCATCGCGTTCGCCGTTTGCTTTGAAGCTAGCTTTTTGATATCTAGTATCTAATGTTCTGATATTGTCTTAATTTAAGTCCAATCTATTGTTATCGATGACCGAGACTAAGTTGACACCTTGACAAAGTCTTGCAGGATTGAGATATTGTGCGATTTCCGACCAGCCTTATCATGAAATCGTTGTAACAAGGATGATGCTCTATTGTCGATATGAAACCTCTGCGAATTTTGCGCCATCAGCAGTGTGGTTTAGCCACATCATTGTTAGCAAATGTCTCACACTGATGTGTAACAAACGCTTGCAGTCAAACAGTGAATAGAAAACAATACACCCACGCAGTTGGTGTGGATCGTGTGGTCGATGTCCACACCTGCCAAAGGTATATAAGGTCACGAACATCTCACGAAAAACTTCAGTTGCAAACCCACTCACCTCATACCTCTCTTCCCCTGCGTGTGTCATCGCAAGCCCAGTCCAGTCCTTCATTACCCTCGCTGGAAGAATGGGAAGACATGTCTCGACCCAATATCCCAGCGAGGGTAGGTGGAGGAGCTGGGCACGATGACAAGGATTCTGGTGTTATGCCAGGTGTATTTTCGAAGGTAAATGTCATATGTCGTACAACCGATAACTTACTGCATGCCACAGGCTCCTTGCAGAGTGTGAACGTTCAAACGTTCATTACCCTCGCTGGTAGTATTGGAATGCATGTCGCAATCAAAAACTGTCCAGCGAGGGCAAAGCGAGGGTGCTAGCACTGTTTTCGGAGGTAAGCGTTGTGTATTGTCATCATCCAACCAATCACTTACTACATGTGCCACAGTCTACACCGTACGTACGCGAGTAAGCATTACTCGTATTCCCGGGGCCAGGCTTGCGCTGGAACGACAAACTTGCGATACTGAGTATCTCATGTCTGCCGTTCCAGCGCAAGTTCCTGTCAGGTTCCGTGTTTCATTCAGGTGAAACTTGAAAATCAACGATATCAGCAGTCAGATCTAGAGTTAGCCGCAGCGGTCTCCTGTTTCCTTTGATGATACCATAAATAGGTTATGACTGGGTACTCCTGAGCAACATTTGAAATTGATTGGTGGAGAACTCACCGCGGGCGAGTCTGACAGTACTGAGCCAGTTCATTCCCAAAAATGAAATGACATCATTCAATTTATCGGACAGACACGAGGCGCAGATCATTTCAATTGACATTGACACCCCATCAACATCATCGCTCCATGTCCTCGAGGCCAAAGCATGTAAGTACATCGATAAGATAAACAGTGCAGTCACCAAGAAGTATTCGTTTGGATTCATGAACTATCCCGTTCTCGACCACACCATTTGATTAATGCTGCAAGCACAAGACGGCGACCATCCCAGAAAGCATTAACGCGCCAATTTGATCAACACAGCTATATTAGGCACGAACAGACCGATCAACGCCTACGTAAGTGATGGTGTGTCTGCCCTTCGACAGAATGCATGGCGATGAGGTGGCAGGTAAAAGTACATAACATCTATACATGTTGATGTGGCATGCTGTATTAAATAAGAGCGCTAGAAACAATAAGTATACATACATAGCCCAGAACCACCGTAGGTGTCTGTCATGGCTGGTCACCGCTTGGGCTCATGTCTCGGAGAGGGACATCGACGACGCCAAGCTCAATGACAGGTGGTCCATCCGCCTCCCGTGCGTGATATGGTGCGGGCATTGCAATGAGGACAGCTACGCTTACGGAATAAGGTGCCGATGTTGACGGAGATGAAGATACAGGTGTAGAAGGAACAATCGGAGATGACGTCGCCGGTGCTGGTGAAAATGGTGTACGGTAAGATCGTAGGAAGCGCATCGTGCGAGACGACGCGTCAGATCGGGTTTGCGGTGACTGTGGCCTCGAGGACCGTGGTCTTGGAGAAGACTTAATATGAGCGGCGTAGACGGGCTGTAACATGAAGTTAGCGACAGCACTCGCGGGACGTTCTGCACGAGAGAAGCGTACCATTATGTCATCCCAAGCACATTTGATGTCAGCTGGCCCCTCCTCATCACCACTGCGGAGCCATGCTTCCCACAACTTCGGTTTCTTTCCAACATCTCTTCGTCTGCGACTCCCTCTGGGATCATACGGTTGGTGGGGGAGCCATGTCCCTGCTCGGATAGCTTCCTCTACAATGCGTTGGTGACGTCGTCGAAGTATCAGGCTGCGAATAACAATGGCGGATGAGACAGCAAGGAGAAGGACGAGTGTAGCTATTAGCGCCGTATATGACATAGATGTAGAAGCCATAGGATTTTGAGTGGAGGTAGACATTGCGAATCGTCAATGGTAGTGAAAGCAAGAAACGAGAGACACGAACCAAGAAAGGTGTAGACTGTGAAAGGCGAATTGATCATTTTGGTATTATGGGGATGTAATATGATTTCATGCACAGGTAACCGAACCGGTTCGGGCAGTTGAATAACGCAAGCGAAGAAATTCCGGAACCACAGGAACGAGTTAGTGTACCACAGACACGAGTAGAAAGTTGAAGGTAGAGGAGTGAGGGAAACATCGGAAAAGCAGTGTGAGAGCCATGTCACCATAACAATCAATTAGACTCACGATACAAGGCAGCACTCGAAGTTAAGCTGGGTTCGGCACTAGTAGCACTGTTCGTACTACTACCATTGATTGCACCAGTAGGAGTACCAGGAAAAGAAGATGTAAATAATGGTGAAAAAGTACTAGTGTTTGACATTTTGCGTGCTGAGCTGGCAGACCCTCTGGGAAGTCCAAGTAAGCGGGACCAAACCGTCGGAGACTATTAATGTATAAGGTCTTGAGAATACAAGGGCGAAAAACTGAGACAGTCAGAGAGACGTGCGCGTGGGGTTTCGGTCGCCGTCCACAACGACGAGCTGGTCACACTGAATCCTGATCGACGATATCATTCCTCAGTGAACGATATTTACGGAATTTTGCGAAATGAATTCGCACACTTCCACTGGATGGCCACGGTAGAAATTTGATCATACACATTTCCAACTTCTTATTGATCACTGCGCACTCCAAAGTGGCCCGGTCCAGCATGAGGGAAATCCATTATCCTTTGCAACTAGGTCCATGCCACGCATCAATTATGCGTGATGCCTATCATTACTCTCCGGCTGACACCGAACAGCGTGGATTCAGGTTCCAGACTATTGACTTACTGAGCCCGCGGCGGCCCTGACAATGAGGTTGATTCTCTTGGCCAGGGTTTGTGAACCAGTAACAACACCGACATGGTACTGCCGCCACCACGAAGTAAGTAAGTAGCCACGCGTTTCCGTGCTAATTAAAGTATTGAATCCGTCGTCTCGGTAAATTACTTGGAGGTAGCGGAGGCATATTCTACTTCCGTTCATTTGAACTGTGACACGACGAACGAGCGGTAGCAACTTTTTTCGCAAGACTCATCTTGTAGGTGTATTGCGCGATTCCGTGTAAGGAAAAAAATTACTTCGGGTATTGCCTGTGACTGAAAACTTTGTTTTCTGCTAGCAGGATGTCATCAATACACCGAACGATGAGATGCTTTAGAGATGCGGTGGCACGCAAAAAATGCTGTCCGCTTATTTGCAATCCATGTCTACACACGACAACTTCAGCAGCCCGAGCCCTTGAATCCAATACTATCCATTCAGACCAGGTACCCGTATATGGATGTGCTAATTAGGAGGAGAACACCCGTGTCTTTTCCTCTTCTCCGTTCCTGCGAATGCTCCGAGACACGTAGTACGCCCTGATACATACCCAAGTGCTGGACCCTGGTTCGGTTCGTTCACGGCCCCCTCACACTTTCAGTTTCCGGCATTCACTTCAATTTGACTCGCGGTGACCTCGCCTCTCAATGCGTATACCCATTTCGTCTTCTTACAACCCATGGGGATTTCGATTTGAATATCGTCGGCTTTTGAAAGGCGAGATTAGGCTGCTATTGTTTGGAAAATGAGATACGGGAGCGCATCGATAATCCATGTACGTGTTGAAGCTCCGCAACACTATCGAAAGAGGTGCCACGAAAACTGGGTGAGATGTGCAGCCTTTTTTGCAATGGAAATTCCACGTCACTGTTGACATCGACCTCTGCATATATGTCTCTACTATCGTCGGAGAAGCTGGGTTCGATGACCTTCTGCCAGATAATGTGAGGCTGAATCTATTTTGACTTCAATGTCATCACTCTCTGCTTATTCTTCCAGGGGTACGTTGATGCATCGAGGTTTTAAACAGTCTTTATTAACTTATCGTCGTTCACCACAGAACATCAAGAAGCTATTCGACGCAGTTGTGCGTTAACTAGTCCTTGTTCCTTCGCGCGATTTTGACTATCTACATTCTAGTTCATGCTACACGGCAATGACCTCCGAAAATCGAAGGTGCTCGTCGACTCATCAGTGCAAGGCTGGCCCTCGTAGGGCTTAATTATGCGCTGTAGGCTGTGCCACGCATGCGATAAGTTATCGGTCGTACGATATGATACGATATGACAATTGATGCCCACTTCTAAGAAGCAGCAGTTTATGTAATAACATAGTTGTGCATACCGTGTACTTTGCCACGGTGCTCACTTCCTCCGCCTACCCCCGCTGGGCAGTCCCGTGTTGCGATTGCAACATGGAGTTGCCAGCGAGGATAATGAAGCTTGATAGAGCCGGGCTTGCGCTGAAATAGCAGACTTAGATCCTTTAAGTCTCGAGATCTCACCCTTCGGCTCAAGCCTCATTACGGCCTGCTTATCTCCTATAAGCCGTGGCGCATAGTAAGTTCGTGGTTATACTTTGATAATCTGATACGATATTCACCCTCGGTGAACCTTGAAAATTTTGGGGTCATGCCGTTCAGAAGGGCTCAGCAGTATTTGCGCATACTGTTACCTATGCTGTGCCAGTGTGCTGGGTGCCAGCAACGATGGTGAAACCTGATAGGACCGTCGTTACGTTTGCTTACAGCGATGCCAAAAAAAAATGCACGGCCGGTCCTCCCGAGCACCAGTGAGGATCACGGGGCCCGGCGAGGCCGTGCTTTGACAGGAATGGACAGACTTCCGTGATCAAGACCTCTTGGAACCAGGCAAAGACCGGCCGCTGTGGGATTTGTGGCTTGTGGCGCACAGTAAACTATGAGCCATAATCATGTCTGGTGGCAAGTGAGGCATTGAGGGGTGAGTGGGTTTGCAACTTATTTTTAGTGAGCTGTTCGCGACCTTATATACCTTATCGCACGTGTTGGTGAGTTGTTTTCTATTCATGGCTGGCTGCAAAATGCACTTCGGAGTGAGACACTCTTCTGATGATGATCAAGGGCGATGGCCTACAGTGGCGGCCCAAGGTTTCATGCCGACAATGGAGCATCCTTGTACGATTTCGTGATTTTTTTGAAGAAAAATTCTCTTATTGTCACTGTAGGCTGGCCTAATGTCGGCAGGACTTCAAGCTTCAAGTATTACGCGATGTCAAATATGATCGAGTTAAATGTATAAATAAGTGTCCATTGGCTTGTACCTCCGTTGGGGGAGTGTACAAAGCAGTGAGAGTTATTAGTCTGACAGCTATCTGGGATGAATTCGTGATACACGTCTGGCCAAAAACCGCACAAGGTCTTGAATGCTTCGGAACTCCCGTAAATCTGTATCCACTGTAAGGTCTTCGTGATTTCGGCCAGGTGTAGCATTGTATATAACGTCATAGTCTGATATGCCCCCTATGTATGCGACGGAAACCTTGTACCTGAATCAAGCCACGGCGAGAATTTACTGTCTTAGAGATGTGAAAATAAATAGTCTTCGCTTGTCTGTTATTTTACCGATCCAATTTAAGTTGTTCAGGCACTAGCTGATGGGAGGGAGAGAGACTTCAAGGTGCTCCCAGTGGAACTGACTCCACGAGGGAAAACGAGTTAAGCGATGTTGGAGTGACAGAACAAGCAAATATCGACTGTTTTCGTATTGCCCGCACCACCACTTAGTGCCCGGTTTAATCTAACGATATAGGTATGCCCGCGGCAAAGATCTTACTAGTAGTTATCCTCAGATGATCAATTTCCGATGAATCCTTGATGTATCCAGTGGATTTAACAAACATGTCGAAGTCGTGGCAGAATACTCCATCATCACAAACATACGAAATCGGTTTTAAATGGGAAGGACCTGGAGCTGAACAGCCGTTCCTATTAATTCGGAATTCCAAAGGTGGTCAATTTACAAGTGTCGAGTGCAAGCTCATACGTGCAGGGGTAGAGTCAGCACTTTCTTTCGCGAGATCATCAAGTACGATTGGCGGCTCATAGTATTTCCTGGAGCTATGCTGAGAGAGCTAGCGTAGTTGATAAAAAAAATTGTTTGCAATTTCGTACGTACCGTTGACTAAAAGAAGGGAGACATAGTCAAATGTCACTGCAGGGAAGAAATTGAGGTGATTGACATGAGAAATTGCAGTGTAACATCGTGTGTCAGTATTTCCCCGTCTGCCATAATTGCTTACAGTATCCAAATGACCACGAGATCGACGTAATATTGAAGGAAGAGTGCATGCCAGAATTCTGGGTGGCAGTTCAGACTGAGAGTTGAAACAGACTCCCGATAGAGTCTATGAAGGACATTGTCACTGCGTACCACCATACCCTTCAGATTTCGATTTATCTTCTTGCGTCGGATCCTTTGTTCCTGACAAAATTCATTCTAAAAATCGAAGGACGTCCAAAACGCGACCACAGCACCCGGACCAGTCATCTCGTAGTCTAAGAGAGTCCAAAAGAGTCTAAACCACACTTCACCAACACGCTGAATAAGCTGCAGGATAAGACGTTACACCGTAGGGTCTGCAGGTAAGCTGTCGGACACGGAAATACATTCAAGGGCATCAGATCCGTCCGCGTGCCAGTTGTTACGCCAGAGATCGAGGTGCATGCGCGTGGCGAGGATCGCGAGGATAAGGGCCTGGAAACTATAGGTTTTTGGGGGTGTTGTATGTAGGAATTCTCAACGGAAGTGGGAAGTGCATACCGTTCGAAAAAGTTTATGAACTGGTGTGCGGAACATCAACGGCTCAATCACATTGAAGGGTATAGTGTCTACTCACAACATAGGAAAACAGCACTGGTGTGAGGACGTTCACGGCTGAAAGGACTTTCGGAACAATAATCGTCATCGATAAGCACGGAAAAATATTTAAACTTTGACTCACACAAACTGCATGCATAGTAAAACATGTTATGCCTCACCAGGATGGAATGCAGGCGGCCCTTTCCTATCTGCCAGCTCTGTATGATGGGTATGAGTGTGAGAAAGACCAATACTGGGGAGTGCGTTGGTCAGCACGTGTATGTAACGTATGTTCAGCGACATACCCACTGCAAGCACAAATAAGAGAAGGAATGATACGAAGAAATAGACACTGCTCGAGCTCCGGTAGCAGCCTACAGTGCCTGGGATCGTGCTATTTATGACTGAAAGTGGAGTCAATATATGTATATGCGAACATTAGTGGAGGAAGGTAAAAGTACAAACCATCAGAGGTGGCAACAGCGGTAAACCAAATGCCGATGAATGATACAATGATAGCCTGAGTGATTGGTAAACGTTGCAACCACGCGAATGGGGATCAAGGTGGCATGGAACTCACAGAAAGGGTGGACAGCATAGCTACGAGTACAATTCGATTTTTGTTCCAAAGCGCGTATGTTCTGAGTATAAAAAAGCCTGCATGGGTCAGATCAGGAGTACGTGTATGTCGTAGGTAAAGGGGAGATACATTCAGAGCAAGTGAGTGATATCACTCCCAAACCTGTGAGAGGAAAGATCAGCCCTCGGCCAGGAAATGCAGTTACATATACCGTCCACGTACATGAGTAAATATTAATTAACATTCGGCATTTCTGGCAAATTCATGCAGTAAGCGTTATTCATCGGTGGGCAAGTCTCACATACATCTGGGTTCTCGTTCGGGGTGAAGATCACTGAAGCACAACATGTCAGTTTATCTATGCCCACTGCTTGGAATGAACGCACTATATAGGTCCGTGGCGATGAAGAAGAAGGGGATATATCGTGCAACGATATAAAGGGCTTTCAGCTTAGTCCAGCGTGACTGAAGCAGGAATGTCCACTTTGATCATCATATTATTAGTATCCAAAGCGAGGCGTATAGTGGAACAAGTGCATGACTTACCTCTTCGTGAAGTGAACTAATGTAATCATAGGTCTGTATAAACAGGTTCAACGGTAAACGGGAATAGATTGGGACAAGCCTACCCAAAATGTAGCCAGCGTCACTGAGATGTTGAGTTAGAACGAGGGGAGGGAGAAGCAGTTCAGACCGCACGCACCACATGTACACTGGTGGTCGGGCATGATGAGTATCTGTTAATATCTTGCCCTCGTATTAGGGAAGCGACGTACCGCCAGGTAATGCAGATTCCAGGCCGTTGCGACTTGGACATCGTCAGCCGAAGAATCCATCTGCTTTCGTTCGAGTGGCAAAGAAACAGGTTTCGCGCGCACATCATGCAGGGCTTTTCTTATCTCTTATGAATGAGCTAGAAACCCGTCGAGATGGGGGTGTAAATATTGACGACACTAGTATGATGCTTAGCTGGATGATCATGTGGAATGTGTCACTGGTTGGTTGATTTACATAACATCAGCCGTGCAGGACGGAGGTTGATAAGAATTATGGTAGTTGGGCTAGACTGATCAAGAGCATAGTCATAGGTACTTGCTCGATTTAGAGCACCGCCCAGCTCTATATAATTAGATTTGATCGACACATTGTAGGTTGACTCGCATGTGCTCAATATCGTGTCGGTCCTTAATTCTTGCTTTGAAGGCTTAGAGTTTGAAACGCCATCAGTCACGGAAATACACCGTGGGCCACCCTCACCACGGAGACGAGAATCAACCCAGTCACTAGACCTAGGTCACCATCATGGGCAGCATATGCATGAAGGCGGGTAACAAATGTCAACGCCACTGATGAAACCTGCTGTACACGACTACTCATTAAAATCAAATTCTCAGCGAACAACGAAGACCTGACCTGCTACAGCCTCCGACTGCTCTGACAACGTTGCGCTTTGCTCGGCTAATCCCAACCCAAACACCGCGGAACCTCCTCTTCGCTCTCACCCTCTGCCTATGAGTCCCTATTCCAACGCCTTTCCCTTGAATAGTTGCCACTCATCAACAACGCGGTTGATCATTAAGACTAAAGAGCCCATGAAAGAAAGTTGGGGATCATGACTTGCGCCAGAGAGCTCACGACCGCTGAGAAATGCACGACAAGTTAGCTATTGAAAGCAGCTGCGATAGGTGCACCGGTGAGTGACGGGATAAGCTGTTGAGGTTGCATGATAGTTCTGGTCAAAGGGGCATGACGAAAAAAAAGAACAAAGGAACTCACTCGAGGATCTGGTTGTCTTTTCAGAAGGTGGATATCATTGAGTTATGAGCGTCAACGCGATGGAGAAGAAAGGTGGAAACTCCAGTGTACGTTGGGTCGAGTTAGGACAGTTAAATTTTCAACCAGTCTGATTGGCCCCCATCTGCAACTCGAATTTAGTCCACGTCGATCGATTTTGAGGTCTGGAATATGTCTTGTGTCTGTACTACGATGGTTACAAACCTAAACACCCTCGGATTACGGTGGAGCTAAAATTTTGTTTCTACATGGAACTCCCGAAGTTGAACTCGGGGATCGGCGCTTCTCCTAGCACCGCTATGATGATCATGATATGAAAGCAGACCAAAGGAAGCACAACACGTTTTCGTATGAAACAGATTGATATAGAAATCTGTAAGAGGACAGATGTAATTAGTTCAAATGGTTACATAAAGGCTTCGGAGTTTCAATATGCTATCTCTCAAAACCACCTCAACGAAGTCGCGTCAATATTAATGATGTTCCATGGCATTGTCCATTATGAGGCTCCCTTCAGACGACTCCAAAACTTTACGGTATCGATCGATATGCGTATCCCTGGTTATCAGTTCGATTCGGAAGATGAGTGCTGGGAAGAAACGAAAAATTCATGGCGCAGCCGGTCGTCAGCCTTGGTTGCGAGACGCACGCGCAACCCTTGACAGGTAGGTAATGTCATCGTAACTCATGCATTCAGGTCACAAGATATATATACTGCGTGCACGTGTATACGTCAGTATCTAGGTCTTCGTGTGTTGTGTTAAAGTCGCACCTCAGAAACTGCGCATGTTGCCAGAAAACAAGACAGAGGTGCTTAATCTGCAGAACCAGGTGTAAAGAATACGAGGATAAAGCGTCAAAGACGCACCTGTATACGATTTGACTGCATCACACAAAACCAACTCACTTACAACTCTCACCATGCGCGTGTTATGCATGATACAGTACCTCTGAGTACTCTTCGATCATCGTCCGATGGAGAGCTGAATTCGCCCCTCACCCATTAGGTGACATCCGCGAGCCAAAATCACTTCTTCATTGGCCCCTACAAAACGAGAGAAATCAGCTATGAAGTACAAAAGATCAAAGGACACATAGCCTAACATACTGCATCGGGATACAAGCTTGACCCTTACTATTGCATTAACAGATAACTAGATGGTAGCGAAACTCATGGGTCCGGAACTGGCAATATTTGAGTATGTTCGTTGCCCCCTGACTGCAGCCTAGCTTGACGCACTTACCGATGATATCGCACAGCACGCCGTGGAGTATAACGCCAGACCCGCCGGCTATAAGAAACACGCTTTCGTGAAGACCCAGATCGACTCTATAAGGACCGTCCGACATGACTTGAATGAAAGCAGGCAAATCGCCTTCGGACTTCTCATTGGTTTGTAAACGTTCTCGTTCCCGTCGGGTATAGTTATTCAATTCACGTGTCCAGTCCCATCGCTTTGTGCAGCGAGAAGGAACCTAGGTGAGGAGAGGCACAATTTGGAAGGTGGTGCCGAGGGATTCAAACACTGTTGCAGAAGAAAACGCGCAGTCCGACGTGCTGGCCGGCCTTCGTCACAATTATGAACGCGGATCTATGAAAGATGAAGTCAAACAGTTTATCGAATAACACTCAGATATCTCGTACCAAAGTCATATGAGCGTCTTGCGCAGCAAGGTGGCGTCCTTGATTCGATAGCGGAATAGGCGCAATAAAACATCTGCGGCATAAAATGCAAGGGGAAGGAATATTCACGACGATGCATACAACGTGCGGTAGCATATAGTGCCAAATAATGTCAGTATTCGTGTCTAAATGACCACGAGTCTTGCACTGGTCGACGTGATATTGAAGGAAAAGTTTAGCAGTTCTTAGTGGCGGTTCAGACTGAGAGCTGAAACAGACTCCCGATAGTCTATGAAGGACAAGAAAGTGACGGCGCGGCGCTGCCAGTACTATCATACCATCCAGATTTCGGCTTATCTCCTTGCGTCGAATTCTTTATCCTGACAAAAAATCATTCCAAAAGGTTATGGTCGCAACCAAGCCACCCGGATCAGTCATCTTGCAGTCCAAAAAGACAAACTTCACTCCACCAACAACGTCAAATAAGCCACATGATAAGACGTTATACCATACAGTCTGTAGGTGACATGTTGGACATAGGAATATATAAGAGGACATTAGAGTCGTGCACGTGCTGGTCGCTATGCCAAAGACTGAGATGCATGCGCGTGGCTAGGATTGCAAGGACAAGGACTTGCAAACTATAGGGTTTTCGTGGTATTGTCAGCGGGAATTCTCGACGGAGGTTGGAAGCGCATACTGTTCGAGAACGGAGTAATATGCGGACTGGGTGTGGGGGATATCAACGATTCGATCATACTGAAGGGTACTGGGGGTTTACTCACAACATAGGAAAACAGCACTGGTATGAGGACGTTCACGGCCGAGAGAACTTTCGGAACAATGATCATCACCGATAAGCACGGAAACATATTTAAACCCTGACTCACATAAACTACATGCATAGTAGAACATATTATGCTTCACCAGGATGGCACGCAGAGGGCTCCTGGCTGTGCGCCAGCTCTGTATGACACGTATGAGCGTGAGGAAGGCCAATCCTGGGGAGAGCGTGGTCAGCGCGTGTCTGTAATGTATGTTTCTAGTTCGCGGCGACATACCCAGTGCAAACATAAACAAGAGAAGAAACGGCATGAAGAAATAGATACGGTGCGAGCTTCGGTAGCAGCCTACAATGCCTGGGATCGTGCTAGTCGTAACTGTGAAAGTGGAGTGAATATGTACGAATGGTAGTAGGGAAGGTGAGGTGAGATTACAAACCATCAGAGGTAGCAATACTCGTAAACCAAATACCGATGAATAATATGATGGTAGACTGATTGATTCATAAACGTTTCAACTACGAGAGTGGGTGTGGTCAGGGTAGCATGGAACTCACAAAAAGGGCGAACATCATCGTTACAAGTAAAATTCGATTTTTGTTCCAGAGCGCATATGTTCTGAGCACAAAAAAGCCTGAATATATCAGATCAATAGTACATGTATGTGGGAGGGGAAGGGAAGATACATTCAGAGCAAGTGAGTGATATCACTCCAAAACCTGTGAGAGGAAATATCAGTCCCTCGGCCAGGGAGTGCAGTCACATATACCGTGCACGCACATGAGTAAATATTGATTAGCATCCGGCATTTCTGGCAAATTCATGCAGTAAGCGTTATTCATCGGTGGGCAAGTCTCACATACATCTGGGTTCTCGTTCGGGGTGAAGATCACTGAAACACATGTCAGTTCATCTATGCTCACTGCTTGGAATGAACGCACTGTATAAGTCCGTGGCAATGAAGAAAAAGGGGATATATCGTGCAACAATATAAAGGGCTTTCAGCTTAGTCCAGCGTGACTGAAGCAGGAATGTCCACTTTGAACAGCATGTTATTAGTATCCAAAGCGGGGCGTGTAGTGGAACAAGTGCACGACTTACCTCTTCGTGAAGTGAACTAATGTAGTCATAGGTCTGGATAGACAGGTTTAATAGCAAACGGGAATAGATTGGGACAAGCCTACCCAAAATGTAGCCAGCGTCACTGAAATGTTGAGTCAGAACAAGAGGAGGGAGAAGCAGTTCAGACGGCACGCACCGCATGTACACTGGTGGTCGTGCATGATGAGTATCTGTTAATATCTTGCCCTCGTATTACGACGTACCGCCAAGTAACGCAAATTCCAGGCCGCTGCGACTTGGACATCCTCAGCCGAAGATTCCATGGAGGGTGCTTTCGTTCGAGTGGCAAAGAAACACGTTTCGCGCGCACACCATACAGCTTTTCTTATCTAAGCCTGAGAACATAGCCATGAGTACTCAATTTAGACCTATAGCCCTATATGATTAGATTTGATCGACACAAAGTTGATTTGGACGCTCGCATGTGCCCACTGTGTCGGTCCTTAATTCCTGTTTTTGAAGTTTGAAACACCATCAGTCTTTGAAAAACACAGCCCCCTTAGAGGGACTCACGTTTATACAGGCTGTGATCAACCCGGCCGTTTCCGACGTACGCTTCTTCGCAGGCGAGAATACGGCTTTGATACGTGATCATGACATGAAAGCAGCCTGAAAGAAGCTAAGTTAATAGTTGAAGGCTTACATAACATCCGGATCTATATAGCAAAACTACCTCAAATGAAGTCGCGCCATATGTCCCTCGGCATCGTCCACTACTATGAGACTTCCCCAGGCTTCTGACAACTCGAAAGCTTTGTAGTATTGAACCATATGCATATCCCTCTTGATCGGTTCGATTAGGCGGACGGAGTCTTCGGAAGAGATGAGTGAATGAGAAGGACTGAAAATTTCAAGATACGCCAGAAGATCAGCCCTGGCTGCGAGACGCGACCCTTGACAGAGGTAATGTCATCGTAACTCATGCGTTTAGATCACGAGATATACCGTTTGCGCACGCATATTGGCTACGCCACTCGACTCGTCCGTGGTTATATAAGCCAGGCTGATCCCGAGCCTGCACGCATATGTCAGTTGGATGATGTTCAGTATCTGGGTATTGTGTTAGAGTCGCACCCTTGATCTTGAGAGGTCTAGCACAATATCGACGAAGAAACTGCACATGTTGTCAGAAAAAAAGACTGGGGCGACCTGGAGGGCCAGCTGTGAAGAACTGTGAAGTACGGGGATGATTGGAGACACACCTGTATACGACTTAAAGCAGCGACATTTGACTGCGTCGCACAAAACGAACTCAGCTGCAACCCTCACCACGCGTGTTTTGGCTTTCTGTACAATACGGCACCTCTCAGTAATCG
Source organism: Suillus variegatus (assembly GCA_016647645.1). NCBI lineage: Eukaryota > Fungi > Basidiomycota > Agaricomycetes > Boletales > Suillaceae > Suillus > Suillus variegatus. The sequence goes on from JABBWF010000034.1 coordinate 24,317, forward strand.
TTCGATGGAGAGCTGAATTCGTCCCGCATCCATTAGGTGACATCCGCGAGCCAGAATCGTGTCTTCATCGGGCCCTGCGAAACAAGAGAAATCAGCTATGATGTGCAAAAGCCAAGGAAGAGAGAATTTCTACAAACAACGGAAACTGTTCAAGACACGGTGCCTACGAGCTGTCCTGGGTAACAGTATATACAAGATCAGGAGAACAGCTGGTATTATGGTTCGAATGGCCGATAAAATATGTTTTGAAGTGCTGATATTTTCTAGATTGTGATGGCGTCCATGCTGATTTGATATGCAACAACCCCCGGCTCCACTCAACCTCCCCCTACCCTTTGGCGTCTTCTTCCCTCTCCTACTCATCCCTTGTCTCTTCCCATACCCTCCCTCTCCTCTACTTCCTCTATTATCCCTTCGATGTCGTCTTCATCATCTCTCTATCTTCTCTTCTTGAATGCATCGGATTCTTCCAAAAATGTAACCAATGCAATGATTCCTCTCTCAGTACCCATGATTTCGCTGGATATGAGGTGGCGAGATACTTCGCGCAAATGAATACATTAGCGGGTAAATAGATGGCAATTGCATAGTATATGTTCTCGTGTTTGACGTGGTTCTCCGCATGAGCAACTGGTAGTTTCGGTGGGCACGAATTGTGCATAGCATTCTCCGAAGAAACCGCGACCCTAAACTTCCCGGGGGTGACAAAACGGTCTCGAGATTTCAGTGTAGGAGGAAGCCTGGAAAAAGATGCAAGGCCACACAGACTATCTATGACGTACTAGATCGGGACCGAGGTAGGGATTGTGAAGTGAATGGAGTGGTGAAGGCGGGTTCGTCACTCACCGTTGCATGAACGGAGAGGTAAATAGGACTGAGACTCATGGGAGTGGCATTTGAGTCCGTAATTTCAGGCGAGTCTCAAACAAAGGTGTGAAGGAGACGCCTCAGTTGACGTTAACAGCCTGTTTTTGACTTCATTTATTTCCTACAGATGATTATCAGCGTATAAACCCTTGAGAAACATAACCTATGCTTACCTGCAGCAACTCGTGATAGGTTTCGGGACAGTCGAGCAGTATTTTGACTCTGCACAAAATGTGTTTCCCACGCCCCCTTCATCTTTCGCCATTGCCGTCCGCGTGAACATCCATTCGGTATTTGACATATACTGTTTCCCGACCAAACGTAAAGGTTTGTTTTTAAATGAGACGTCGAACACACTCACATTCAATGTACTCTCTAGGAAATTACTGCAATGACTGCAGAGGCGGGCGTAGTTGCAAATGCAGCTGAAGGTTCGGGATCTTGGACCTCGAGCTCTGGCCAGACGAAGGTATCTACTTCTCCTACAGCACGTCATTCTCTGAATTAGTAACATCGTATAGCTCTCCATATACCCTACACCCATACCTGAACTCATTCTACTCGACACCCCGTCAGCATTAGAGAAGCAGATCGGAATGGTGCGGCGGGAGATCACGGGTTATTATACCGGCGTCCACTCCAAAGCGCAAGGTATCATAGACCGGTGGATCTCTGTTGAAGAGAAGGTGGAGAGTGAGTCATATCGTCTTGCCGACTAGTACGCCCTCATTGACCATTGAACCGCGAACAGCTCGCATAAAATCCTTCCGTGATCCTACAGAGCCTTTAAATCCCGGACTGCTCTATACCGGAATTTCTGCCCTAACGACGTCGGTTCTCACTCGCTCGCGCGGACTCCCTACACGTATCCTTCTCCCTCCCACAACCCTAATCGGCGCATTCGCATATTTCCTTCCCGGTACCGCTTCTCGGGTCGGTGCGTATGGCAGGGAGCTCGAAGATCGGTATGTTCCTCGCTTTGGAGAAATTAGAAGAACCTCTGTTGCACACAGCGGCATAGCCTGGGAGCGCGCAAAAGAAAGTGCTGCTGTTGGACGAGACTCGGTTAATAAAGGTGTGAAGAGTATTGTGGAGAGCATTGAACAAGGGACGGGGCTTAACCTAAAAGCTATGGGATGGGCACAGGAAGTGAAGAAGGAGGCGCAGAGTGTTGTTGATGTGATTCAAAAGGATACCAAGGAGGTCATCGAAAGCAAGAGCCCGAGTAGCGACTCAGAAGACTCCAAGCGATTGGTATAGAGTGCGAGTGTTGTATGTACGGACTCTTATTCATATAGTGATTTCTCACAGCCCCAATCATACTACAGCACTTAGAGACTGTAACGTTCTATGACGCTGGGATATCATATGTGGTGCTCTCGGATCTTCAAAAAGTGTTATGAGATAACCGACGGGACCAAGTATCCTGCACAAATATAATATTGGTCACCATAGGCAGAACATTGTGAGAGTACTAAATTCCCACGATGCGCTAAAATGCCTCACTAATAAGATCGAACTGTGCTCTTTCAAAATTTCAATTCCCACCAGTTTTGCATCTCCTTCGACTTCTTGCAGCTCGAAGCTTCGCCGAATTAGCGCAGAGTATTACATGTCATCAAATGCAAGATATACGATCTACTTGGGAGCGAATGAGCCATCGTGATGAAGTTGCACTTCTATCAACCTGCCCAACAACATAACGCACATTGTGTGCGACCTTTGCGGCGCCTCTTGCCCATCAAGTCAACTCGAAACCGTGCTATCCATATATTGCAACCAGAATTGTACAGCGAAAGAGACTCCAGATGTGGTGTGCCTCAGGATTGTGGACCAATATGAGCGGGGGTGTAGTTCTCATAAAGCCCAGTTTGTCTACGTCTTGACATCCTGTTTTTCTCCACTCTTTTGCGATGATCTTGGATGATTCTGTCTTCTATCCACCGTCCACTGGCAGTCCAAGAAGGATCGATCGATCATGGTCGGCGTCCCGCACATCGTTCCGCTAGGGGAAGGTTGTTCCCACGGATAGTCAAGAACATCTTGGCCTGTCGCGCACACCTGTGAACGCCTACAAGATGAACCGGCAATCATTGGCGCTCTGTCTCTTGTGTTTGAGTCAAATCTGTCTCGCAGACAATGGCATGGTTATGTCCATGGATGATGGCATGACTCTTGCCGTAGGGAACATGCTCTCGTATCTGCACTTTACGCCAGGAGACACCCGTGGGTTATATCTTCTCAACTACACACAGCAAACTCCTAACAGGCCTGTATACAGTTTGGTTCCTTGGCTGGGTTCCTCAGAGCTCGGGGGCCATGGTTGGCACATGTATCGCACTGTTTATGTTGGCGGTGATCGAGCGCTGGATAGCGGCTTGCCGAGGAGTGATGGAATTCCACTGGAACCAGCAGTATGTCTTTTGCCTTCTTTTATGTAGTTTAGTTCTTACGCATGATCAGGGCGCTTATCATTGCGTCGGACAAACTCAATACTCTACCAACTCAGTCATCTCCCATTGGATTCATAAAGCGCTTCACTCCACCCTTTATTCCCGCGCATGATATCTCACGTGGGGTCATGTTTGCAGCGCAGACCCTGCTGGATTACCTCTTCATGTTGACAGTTATGTAAGTCGCATCGCTCTTTTTGTTCGTCGAGTTGTTGATGTGCTGGGCATGAACAGGACGTTCCAACTAGGTTTCATATTCTCCCTTGTGGTGGGGCTCGGAGTGGGAGAAACGCTCTTTGGAAGGTTTGGTAGTGTCACGCATGTGCATTAAATCTATGCACGTTCGTTTTTGTAAGTGTAGAATGACTGCAAGGTATTGACTTTCTTTTGGTTATCGTCAGGCATGCCAAGCTAGGATGCAGTATATGATGCGGATAGCTCGGAGATACTTTCTAACAATACAAATATAACACTACTTACCGTGGATAGGCGTGAGGGTACGAGCAGGCGTGACGATCAGTGGTAGAAAACAGCATGAGATATAGGGTAGTCAACTGTCAGGCAGGAGTTCCAGAGTCTTGTCATTATCGACCCAAATCTCAAGCTAAGTTTGGAGTATCGTTTTTGCATTTTGTACAACATTCAAAGCACCTTATATTGACAACCTCGATATGAACATACCTATGGACCTGCTAACACGACGATCGTCAAACCTCACAGCCCGTGGTACGTGTTCATTATATTGATCTGAGGTTATCTTGACTTACTAATCAGTACAGGCACTTCATCCTGGCTGGCAGCTACCGCTGCGCACCCGGCACCGGAAAGTGACTGATTGCTACCTCTTAGGCTTCAACTCAATTGAACAACATGGCTGCTCCGGTCGTTCCAAGCAGCTTCCAAATTTACAAGTATATTTGAAAAATCTCATCCTGCATACTGAAAACGCATGCATGAATTGACAGCTCACACGTCGAAGATCCCAAATGGCAAATTAAATTCACCATAATCTGGTGTTCTGGCGTCACACTGGCTGTGGCCATTTCTATTCCAAGTATTATTCTTGGTCTGAGACATGGGCGTTCCCTCAAGGGAATCGCCGGAATCTCAGAGACTGATGGATATCAGTCTGCCCATTCCGATGGCAAGGAGCCACCGCCTACTACCCGTCGAAGAGGTCGCAGATTGATTGGAGCTTAGAACGCTCTTATCTCACCGACATACTGATCTCCTCCGAAGCTTGGGCTTAATGGTGGACAAAGTGCGCATCGAGGGTGTTTGCAACTGATAGGAAAAACTGACACTTTGTAACTTATTCAGTTATAGTTTTATTGGCGTACCTCACAGCTGTACTCGTCTGCATCATAAAGTATGCACCTCTTATTTCTAATCCGAGCAAAGCTGGTGAGTCAGTTAATCCGTTGACGCACGAGAGGAACTTATTTGGGCCACTTAGGATTTCTCGCTCTCGCACAGTCTTTTTGTTCGCAACAAAAAACTCGATTCTATCCTTATTGTTAGGACCAGGGAATGGCTACGAGAAACTGAACTTTATACATAGGATGGCGGGAAGAGCTATGTTTCTTGCCGCATGCATTCATGGGTTCCTGTGGATCCGCAACCGTCTACAGTATGGACTTGCAATTCTTGGCCCGCAGAAAGAGACTTCGGGAGTGGCTTCGCTGGCCCTCCTCTGCATCATCGTCCTTACATCTTTGAGGCCAGTCAGGAGACTGTTTTATGAGTGCTTCTTCATCATCCAGTAAGTTTTGTTGCTTCGCGTTGTACCACAGCTAATATCTCTTGCAGCATATTGACATACGTGGCATTCGTTGTCGCTTTGTGCTACCATATCCCATTCTTGCCTCTCCTCACCTGGATTCTTTCTCGCTGCACGAAATGATGGAGACTGGACGCGGGCAATGAATAGCTATACTCGGAGGAAACAAGAACGTTTACGAATCAATAATACGTCGGAGGGCGACTCGGGTTCTTTCGTTCAAGTCATGCTGGACGGCCCTTACGGAGGATCGAGCGTCGATCTGGGACTGTACGAAAGCGCGTTTCTCATAGCCGGCGAGTCTGGCATTACATTCACTCTTGGTCTGCTGGACGACATCATCAGCAGGTGTGTCAGACTAGGCCGCAGTCAGGGGGAACGAACGAGGAGAATTGAGTTCACTTGGTGCATCAGATCTTTTGGTATTTCATTTTTGACTACGGGCGTTACATCGTTCTGATCTATTTGCACAGGTCAGATAGAATGGTTTGCACCGATGCTGATAGATATTGCCACGGCAGCGTCGAATAGCACCGTAGATCTGCACATTTCTATTTTCATAACGTGCTCTCAGACTTGCCAGAAGCGGTACTTCATATCCCCAACTCCATCGTTACACTTTCGCGTCCGGCTGTCCATAATCTTCACAGGGACTTCATGAGTTTTCCGTCATCATGTGAAAAGGAAGATTCGATCGACATGTAATGTGATGAAAGCCAGAAATTAATGGGCTTGGGTGGGGGAGTCGCGGTCTGTGCTAGCGGCCCAGAGAGCTTGACGAGAGATGCACAGAATGCAGTCGCGAGATTGGGTTAGACATTAATGGGTATGGATGTGGGTGGGATTGCTCTACATACGGAGCAGTTTACTTTGTCTGTCAAAATCCAACTCAAACCCGCCAAGCACGTTGGAAGTTCTAAAAGCCATTTTTGGTTCCTGACATGCCTGGAGACTGTAATGGTAGGGTACCCTCGTGATGCTATCATCTATATATATAAGCTATAGCGCCAGCTAAAGTGGCAACACCCGCTACCTGTTATTCGCAACGAACTTAACACACGAATTTGAACATTAACGACCTCTTGGCTCGTGTCAGGAGAGCCATGCAAACTGTCTATTGAACTATGAGTCCTGATATCATCGCCATCAACATCCTCGGAGCACAACTCATTGCTGATATGAGCACAAGCGACACGAGATTCGGCCGCATAGAGTGTACATTTACCCCTCGATACATGGTCGATAATCCTATCCAACAACTGATTGACGTCAACTCGTCCAGTATGAACTCGACTAAATCCGAAGGCGTGCCAAACCCTGCGGCGACCTCACGACATGCAGTGTAATCACGATGTTTGAAGCGTGCGTCCGAGACGACGCATTCACCATGGAGTAGATGTTGCAACAACATTTTTCGCAACTCGAGCAAGGGAGGAGACTCCCTAAATTCTAAACCATGCAAAGCACATGCACGCTCGAGCAACGCAACTTCAGACAAGAACGGGCCCAAACGGATCCCCGAGCGACACAATGCAAAGAATATATCATGCACAATGGACTGTGACCATCTACGAGACATTAAAACTGCCCCTGCAAGGGACGAAGACTGAGATAATTCCGCGGGGTCACTGACAGCAGATTCTGGCAAACGGCTTGCAATGCCACCAAATATACACGAAGCTGCTAGAAACACAAAACAAGATCAGAAAGATAGCAAGGATTCAACGGTGAAGTACTATCACCTTGAAGTCCAGACGCGCGACGAGAATAAGGATTATGGACAGGATGCTCGTATTCCTGTCCAACAGCACGCCACGCAGCAATCCAATTCACGCCAATCAAAACATCACAATCAAGACTGCGCACGACCTCGAACTCAACGTCGGTCGTGAGCGCACGGCCATCGTAAGAAGCCGTGAGAATCTCAGAGAAACGAAAACCCGGTAATGGCGCTGAACGACCAAGTTCATGAGCAACTGGAATAGATACAAGACAACAACTCGAATCAGTATCGAAAACGACAGAGACAGGGAAGCGGCCGATGAACGAGGTCATGATGGTGAGAGCGCAAAAGGGGCATAAGCATGAACTCAACAGCGATGCGGTGATCGAGCACGCGAGAGCTAAAGGCAGTGTAGAACGATCGATCAACACAGCCTCGTTACCATCCAAGGCGACAGTTGCCATCTAAAGCGAAAAAGAGAGGGGCGACGAAATCGTGAAATCTACCGCCAAAACGTGAAAAATCAGGAACTATAATACCCACTCCCTAAAGGTAGCGGGAATAATGATTGTCATCATCAACAGAAACCGGGTCTGAAAGTCTGGAAGACCATATGTATTGGAATTGGAGGAAAGGGGCTAAGAAATCGTAGCGGCGCTGGAAAGCGCCAGTCCCCGACTCCAAGAAATTATGATGGATTGACAGCAAACAGTATCAATATACAGCATTTGAGTATGTACAGCAATCAGGCACCAAGTCGCAGGTCAAATGTAGCACTAGACGAATTGAACAATATACGAGTCTACTCATCCTCACTTCCCAGGTCCATGTCGAAGATGTTATGGCTCTTCGAAGGCATCTTCGAAGGCGACTGGCCTTGGGGCTCGTCAGTGGCCTTCCTTTTGCCTTTCAAGTCGTGGAGAGCCTTCTTCGTGTAGGCTGCGCATGGCAGCAACTGCATATAGTGCTGCCGCGGTCCGGTCCAGAACCATGGTTCGAACCGGACTTTTGGTCCGGTTCTCCGCGGTTCGGTCCATGGTTCTCGCGCCAGCCAGAACCGGACCGGAAAACGGTTCTCGGTTCTAGATCTTCCCAAACGGTCCAGTTCTGGTTCGGCCTTCCCGAACCGTTCCGAACCCTTATCGACTTCGACTTTGACTTTGACTTTGACTTCGACTTTGACTTTGACTTTGACTTTGACTTTGACTTTGACTTTGACTTTGACTTTGACTTTGACTTCGACAGCGACTTCGACAGCATCTGCCTCGACGTCAGACTGTCGTCTTCAGGATTCACATTGTTGATTAATCAAGCTACATTTAGCCTTTTCGAAGGTAAGTACTAACTAATTAAACTCTCAAGTCTCTCACCCGCTCACCTCTATAACAGACGCCTACTCTTAATCCTCGCCCTCCCATTTACCCTGCAACTGATCCTTTGAATCCTCCCTCTGTCAGCAGTGATCCGCAAGTCGTGCCTGATTTTGCGCCTGCATGGTCTGCCGCTTACCAGAAGGCAAAAAACCTTGTGAGTTCATCCTGTCAATGTTTGTTGCCATCATCCCTCGCTGCTGCTCGCCATCATCCCATCTCCTGCTGCTGCTCGCCGTTATCCCTCGCTGCTGCTCGCCGTTATCCCTCGCTGCTGCTCGCCGTTATCCCATCTCTTGCTGCTGCTCGCCGTTATCCCTCATTGCTGCTTGCCGTTATCCCCACCAGTCCTCGACCCTCGTTATCACAATCGCTCTCTTGATACCTCTATCACGCATGGCAATTGGGAGGAGCAGCCATGTTATTAGATTATTTACTCAACATGTAGACTACTTAGTCCTTTGTCAATGTTTTTTTTCGTGCTCTTACAGTTTGTTTGTTTTTTTGGTTCGGTTCGGGTTCGGACCACAAAAAAACCGAACCGGACCATAGAGAACGGTTCTCTATGGTCCGGTTCTGGGTTCGGACATTTGGTAGAACCGAACCGATGGTCCAGTTCTCGGTTCTCGTCTAGGACCCTCCGAACCGGACCGAACCGGACCACGGCAGCACTAACTGCATACGCCGCAGTTAGGGAACTGCACGGGTATACCCTGGGGTATCTGGTGGGTTTTGAGTATCTGGGATGGTAGCTCTTCATTCTGCAACAAAAACAAAAAAAGGTTTATGCAAAATGATCCAGGATTGGCTGAGATATTGCTAGTCCAACAACTAAGGCTAAATCTTCAAAGCTCATCCCTCCACACATCAATCTTTGCAAGCAAGTCATGAATTTGCGAGTTTTTTGACATTTTGAGTACCCCCCTGCAAAGATTGATATGTGGAGGGATGAGCTTTGAAGATTTAGCCTTAATTGTTGAACTAGCAATATCTCAGCCAATCCTGGATCATTTTGCATAAACTTTTTTTTGTTTTTGTCGCAGAATGAAGAGCTACCATCCCAGATACTCAAAACCCGCCAGATACCCCGGGGTATACCCGTGCAGTTCCCTAGCCGCAGTATGAGTTGATAAGCACGGGAGCCATTACTATGCATATACAGATTCATTATATTGCGGGTAGTACAAAGCATCATAGAATGGAGGATATGTTTGTATATCGTGAAGAATATTGTGAGGTAGGCAATCTGTAGCATCGAGAACTCGAGGACGCGTGCTGGGGTGCTTCGAGAGAAACACAGACATTCTAAGGTGCTGTTTGGACAGCGAACCCTGGTTCGAAAATCTGAGCTCAAAACAACACGTGATGAATCATGGCACGTGTTGCCAGCCTGTCAACAACTGACTAACGTAGATACGCACCTTTGATCATTGTATTATCATTATCGAAATGTCTGATAGATCCAGCAGCGGATCCTCACACTCCCTACGCTCTCGAGGTACCATTGAAGCAGCAGCAGCATCTGGAACATCCCGTAAGGCACCTGCAGTGTGGTCAAAGGCAGAGGAGACCGCCTTTCTTGAGTTCCTCTTGAAGGCCCTTCCTTCCTCAGGCAACGGGGGCTTCAAGACAACCACTTTCAATCAGGCAGCTATGCACCTTAAGGAGAAATTTACGCAGCAGAGAGGTGCAGAAAAGACTGGTGTAGTTTGTAAGAATAAATGGACAGCGGTACGTCTAGTGAACTTTTCCGCCACCGCCAATGACATCATATATTTTTGTAGTTCAAGAAAGCATATCATAGTGTCATTGAGATCAAGTGCACTTCAGGATTCACCTGGAGTGATGAGCATGGAGCAGGTATTGCCGATCGAAAGGATGATGTCTGGGCGCGTTTTACCAAGGTCAGTACTGCAATAGATCGCATGCTCTCTAATGACATTATCTTCAGTCACATCCTCATGCAAAGCCCTTTATGTCAAAGGGCTTTGATCACTTTGAGATCATGGAGCAGTTAATGCCAAACCAGTCGAAGGGCGCACATGTTTTCCGGCCCACCACAACAACTGTCTCAACCTCAGTTCCCCCAGCAACAGAGAGCGCTGCACCAAGTGCAGCGCCTCCACCATCATCAATCAATCCAGATTCCATCGAGCCACCTGTTCCATCCACCTATCTCGCACCCTCTACTGAAGGTTCCACCACAGACTCAGCATGGACGAGCGTCAGCCGTAGCAAACGTAAGTACAGTGCACTTGCTCCTGGCTCAGCCACAAGCTCCCAGAAGCGAAACCGTCCACCGTCTGCCACATTAATGGCACAACAGGAGGGTACTGAGACGATGAAAAATCTTGTAGAAGTAGTGCAGCGAGATGCAGAAGAATTTCACACTAGCTCCTCCGCTGCTCCCAATGCCACAGCCAGTGCAGCCTGGAACACATGTTGGGAGCGCCATCGCCCTGCTCAACAAGTGCACAAACCTTACCAGCAAAGAGCGCCTCGCCATTGCCAACTTCCTAGCCGAACACGAGAACCAAGCCATCATTTTCTACTCGTTGGATGAGGCAACAAGGCTTGAGTGGTTGGAGGAGAAGCGAGTGCTTTGTGGTGGCGCACCACGCCAGGCATCAGCTGACTCGCAGGAGCATATGATAGTCTGATAGCGTACTATACTATATATCATTTTGTTTCAACAATTGTCTCAAATATCAAGTGTTGTCTTGCGCTCGTTTTGTCCCACAGTCCTGCGCTCGGTTTGTCTCGGACGTCTTCTGCTCGGTTTGTCTTTCAATATATTCTACGTCCTGCGCTCGGTTTGTCTCGGACGTCTTCTGCTCAGTTTGTCTTTCTATCTATTCTACGTCTTGCGCTCGGTTTGTCTCGGACAGTCTTGCAAATGTATATATTGTACATAGATTGTATGATCCTACTAGTATAGTACTTCTAAGGCAATGGGAGCCCCCTTCACTCACGTTCCTCGATATAGTCGGCCCACATTGCTGCTGCAATTGCCTCCTGACGAGCATCCGCTCGTCTCCTCTCAGCAGGATCCGCCGGTCCTTCAGAGAGCGCCCCATGTCCTACAGCGTCATCCTCCTGCAAGATCATACTCATGTTCGAGGGCAACATCAAACAGGTCAGGGTTGTACCTGCGTACGAAGTTGTGAATGGCGCACAGCGCTGCAGGGATGCGGGCCTGAATGTGCAAGCTATATTCCGGTGGGATCATCAAGATGTGCCACTGGCGCTTCAACACACCGAAGATCCGTTCGACGATATTGCGAAGTGCTGTGTGTCGAAGATTGAACAATTCTTTTGGATCTCGTGGCCTAGTAGAAAATAATTTAATAGAAATAAAAACACTAGAACGAATGAACTCACATGAGATTTGCTTGACGCCATTCCTTCAAATGATAGTGTACGCCTCGATAAGGTACGAGAAGCGCATCGCAAGTACCAAAGCCTGCGTCAGCGAGAAGATATTTGCGCGCAGGCATGCGCAAATCGTGAGACCGTGCGTCGTTCCATAGACTGGCATCAGGCAGCCGAGCCATCCCAGCCTGTGAGTGAGTATGTGAAGTAGAAGTCGAAGTCGCATATGAATAGACAATTTTGGGATAAAAATCCCTTTCGGTTGCGCAGGACGGTGTGATGTTCGAGTGGTGCAAAGACCCGAATGTGAGTGCCAGTCAATGGCACCAATGCATTGATCGAAGAATCTGAAGCGTGGGTCGTCGCGGATTGCCGCAGAAATGGGAGTGTTTTCGGTTGGGAGCCGGACATTTGTAGTGTAGAAGGGAGGGGACGAGAAGAAAGTGAGCATGCGTTTGAAATATCTGTGAAAATCATCAGCGCACAGTTTATCTTGAATTATTGACATACTTACCTGGTAATCGTGTCTGGAGAACGCTGAAATCGCTCACCAACATGGCGAGACGACAGTCCTGTAACACACGTATACAGGAAAATACCTAGCTGCTCTTCGATAGTGATGCCGTTGCGCGACTGAGCATATCCATGTTGCTGCAGAACTTGTAAGAGCTCCTCAAAGGTTTGAAAGTCGATGCCGAGATTGTGCTTGATTCGGTCTGGGTGACCACTGATGAGTTCGTACACCCAGGCTTTTCCTGTGAGAATTGACGTGTGATATGGGACCTTTTCTGCGCGTGATAAAAATAAGAGGTTATAAAGGCATGAAATTTGAGCGACTGCGATGGTGATGATGACCATCGTAATTTGGCGTCGTCGATGTAGATGGTTTGCTGTTTGGGCTTCGAGGTCCATGTGGGTGCAATGATTATGCGCAGTTCAAACATACATATGTTATATATTCCTATTCTACGTGTCAGATCGCTATCGATATCTCTTATCGATAAAATATATCACGTGCCATCATCACGTGTTGTTTTGAGCTCAGATTTTCGAACCAGGGTTCGCTGTCCAAACAGCACCTAAATTCACGAAGGTGGTCGTTTCAATAAAACAAGGACATCGAGAGAAAATGAAAAGACGTACACTATTTCTTCACTGTAGTCACTGTAGAGACGAGTCAGACGATACACCATGGATCCGACGAATCGCTACCACGCATTCATTCTGATGATGACTCATCATTCAACTGTACAGTTTTAGAACCGAAAAGGTTCCCACGCATCAGGGTATAGGTGCCTGAACGTTTGGATCCGACAAAACCCTCTTCCCACTAAAGTGGGAGTCGGGGATCCCACTAAAGTGGGAGTCGGGGACACCGTGAGAACGGGATGCCGCACGTTTGATATGCCGGCACGTTGCAATTTGATGAACCACGGTCTCGAGTCTCGACACCCAAGTTCCTTGTGCCTCTGCACGTCTATCTTACGGTTCTCTCTATGCAGAGTTCGAATACAGATCATCTTTCATCTCTTCGTACTTGACCGCACCACCTCCCTTATTCACATCAAATATTACAGTCCACGTCCATCTCCTATAGCGAGATACGCCTCTGGTGATTCCCTCTTCACGCTGTTTCTTTCACCATTGACTTCGACAGTCACTATGCACTCTGTTCAATTGACACCACCCTTGCCTCAAATACAATCTCCGCTCTTGTAACCTCTGCCATTCTGCAGCCTCGAGTCGTACCAATGTCAATAATCATATCCTTGGCCAAAGTATGGTCCTGTCACCTTCAAGGCTTCCCTACACTATGGACCTGCCAACCTATCCATGGCCACCTATAATGGATATTCCTTTTCCGCAGGGTTCAGTTTCTTATCTCTCGGTGGTGAGTGAATCCGGTGGCGGTCACAGCTTTCTCAATCCTTCGTTCGTCAATCATCAATCACCGAACGAGCATATAATTGATTGCATTCTCGCCTTATTCTTTCTTATTCCTCGCTGCAGGCAAGATCATCCTTCCCCATGGCACTATCAGCTCAATTGGACCAGTCGTATGTACTTTTCTTTACGCGCCGTTTTCAGCGATATAGACATTTTTTGCCTTTGTCGTTACCTCACAAAATATACTCAATTCCATATTTTGCCTTTGCGTGCTAACTGAGTAGTGTGATACAAGTCCAGGAGCAGCAATCACTCCGAAACTCACATGTCTCTTCCAACGTTGGCAGACCACTTTCGCCACAAACTGTTCATGCCATTCTTTACTTTAGCACAGATTCTTCTGCTAATCCTGGTCGGTGATCTCCATTCCCAGCGCTTGTGCGATCATACTAGCGTCTATCGTGCCGAACATCCACTGACGATATGAAAATACACGTGCAGCGTGACCTGAACCCTAGGCATCAATCTCCCACCAGGTAGAACTCTATCTGCAGTCCCCATATCCCTACCCTCATCTTCCCTTCCCATTCATCCCGTCCACCACTCTACCCATCCTCAATCCTCATCATTTTGCTCCGTCGCAACATTATGTCCGGTAGCTCAGAAAGCCGATATATCAAACTTGAAGGCGAGTCTCTCCATATTATCTTCGTATCTCTTTCGTGATATATCTACAGTCATCAGCGGAAAGAATCTTCGAGTCCCCTCCCGGCGCATTCCCGCTGGCATTTATGTGTCCATCAATGTCGACTCAAGGAGACGCTGGAAATCGGCCATCAGTGTCTTATCATCTGATGAATCTGTAGCGTGGGGGGATACCGTAACCCTGTAAAGTCCATGGAGATCTTCTGACGTGATGCGAGAACTGACCGTTGGTTTATAGATCATCAAATGCCTCGCCTGCATTGTCAATAGAGATCAGGGCATCCTATGAGCTTGGTCAAATACTAGGCGGTGGAGAGGTCCTCGGAGAACTTCAAATGTCGTGGGATGAGCTACTCGATCATGGAGATCACCCATTTGGTGAGCCATTCGCTTCTCTTTCATGCACATATGCTAACATCTCGTAGATCTATCGTTCCCAGCCGTGCGTGGTGTCCAACCTTTCATCACACTGAAGGTTGCTGTTGTACATGCTTGGGACGATCAAAACGGCGCACTGTTTGATGTGAGCGACCCCATACTCTGTCCTGTTAGCTTTGCTGATGGAACACCAACTATAGTCCCTCACAGACTGCGAGATTGCTCGAGACGCAGATGCGGGCCACGCACAATTTGCCTCATACATGAAAAGCAAGAATGTCTCTCACATGAACGATGCTATGGAGCATTTTCAGTTGGTTCTGAACCAGTGTCCGGTCGGCCATCCAGACCACGCAACGGCTCTCACCAACCTCGCGTGGGCCTGCCTTCGAGGCTACATCTGGAATGATTTTCAAGACATTGATACTACCACTTCCCTGTTCCGCGACGCGCTTGCATTGCGTCCGCAGCACCATCCCGATCATCCCTTATCCCTATATAATCTCACCACAACGCTGAATTGGCGCCACTCCAGGAAAAGTACTGCTGACGACATCTGCGAAGCGGCCCAACTCTATCATGAGCTACTGCCTCTCTGTCCAGAGGGCACGTACCTTCGTAGCATCGCGGCAGGGGAAAATGGTGTTAATTATGTGATCCGCGAATGCAACAATCTTCCAACAGACACATCCGATGAAGGCATCCGCCTCCGAAGAGTCGTCCTCGAGCTCTGTCCTCTGGGCCATCAACTTCGTCCCGAAGCCCTCGACGAGCTTGCACAAGCAGTTGAAGCACGGTTTTATCAGCACGGCAGCATCGATGATCTTGACACGAGCATACAGCTTGGTCGTGAAGCCGCGTCTCTGTGTCCCGAGGGACATGCTGATCATGATACCTGCCTGAACAACTTGGCCGTTTCACTCGTCTCCCGCTTCGACCACCAAGGCAATCCTAATGACCTCGATGAGGCCATATCTTTTCACGAAAAAGCGCTGCGCCTGCGCCCTGTTGGGCATGAATCTCGTGATGACTCATTGAACAACCTAGGGGGCGCCCTTATCGACCGTTTCCAGAACCGCGGCGACATTGGAGACATGACCCGAGCCATCAGCCTCTATCGCGAGGCCCTGACGTTGCGCCCACATGGGCATCCATGTCGTGAGAGCACGCTTCACAACCTTGCCCTCGCGCTCGAAACTAGATATGACAAATCGCAAGTCAGCCAGGATCTCAACGAGGCTATTGATTGGTATCGCGATTCCCTTCGGTTACAACGGCTTGACGATCCAGAGCGCCATAAAACTCTTTGCAGTTTGAGCTCAGCCCTCTGCTCTCGTTTCACGCAAGCTCAGAAGAATGAAGATGTTGAGGAGGCCATTGCTCTTTGCCAAGAATCATTGGCGGCTCTGTCTTCACTGCACCCGGGCAGGTACTTCAGCTACGTGCGGCTGCAGGAGGCCTATTTGTCTCGTTACCGGATTCTACACGACCCTGCTGATTTGTCTCATGCAGTGGAGAATTTCAGACTTGCATCAAGACATTCTACTCGAGGGTTCCCACTACGCATCATGATCGGATTTAATTGGACCGTTGCAGCGGAGCAGCATGGTCATGGATCCGCGCTGGAAGCCTACTCGACATTTTTTGAGCTTCTGGATGCTCATTTGGCAACACGGTCTTCGGCAACTTCACGGCGCGAAGCTGCCGCTGCCTTCCATTATGCCAGAACGCTCCCAGCAGATGCAGCATCATGTGCCATCCGCTGCGACAATCTACCACATGCAGTTGAGCTTGTGGAGCAGGGCCGTGGCCAGCAATGGTCGCTGGCCTCCCGACTCAGGACGCCAGTTGAAGACCTTGAGTCAGCGAATCCGGCACTGGCGCACAATTATCTAGAGCTGAGCAAACTAGTTTTCAATGCGGCCCAGAGCTCTGCAACCATCACTGACAGCGCTGCTGCCGATCGGGCCGCAATAGAGTATAGGAGACTTACAAGGCAATGGGAAGGTGCCGTAGCTGAGATACGTGATCTTCGGGGGTTCTCGCGGTTCCTGCTCCCACCTCTGTATGCAGACCTGCAAGCGGCAGCACGCCAAGGCCCGGTCATCATCTTCGTTGCGAGTCGCTACTCTTGCAGCGCTATCATTATCCCGACGTTAGGGGCGCCCTATCATGTTCCCTTACCGTCTGTCGGTCTCGCAGATCTGAAGATTCTCAAGGATCGCTTCACCAGGGCAATACGAGACGCGTCTCAGATGACCCCAACGCAGTCGAGGACGGATCTAATAGTTCTCTTGCGGATATTATGGGACGAAATCATGCTACCCATCGTCAAAGTACTCGAGCACCTCCTCAAACTAAAGCGTCGCTCTCGAATCTGGCTGTGTCCAACTGCAGCTTTCACGTCCATTCCTCTCCATGCAGCTCACCCCTTTCAAACAAAGCCAGATCGTTTGCCATGCCTGGAGGATCTCTACATCTGCTCTTACACGCCAACACTTTCGGCCCTGGTCAGATCCAGACAGTTGATGAAGAAGCGTATACCTCCGTCCTTTGTAGCCATCGGACAAGGTCAACCGGGTGCAGGGAAAGGCAAGGCACTCTTGGCCGTCGACAGCGAGCTCGAGCTTGCCCATAAGCTCGTCCCTGCGACGGCCAAACACACTACTATTTCTGGGGACGCAGCCACACGAGCAGGTGCGCTCGAAGCTTTGCAGCAGAACACCTGGGTGCACCTAGCTTGTCATGGCAAGCAAGACCCAAAGCAACCTTACAATTCGCATTTCGTCATGAGAGACGAAGATCTCACGCTGCTCGATATCATGGAGAGAGATATTCCGCACGCCGAGTTTGCGTTCTTATCAGCGTGTCACACTGCCGTTGGCGATGAGGAGACTCCCGACGAAGTGATTCACCTCGCAGCTGGTCTCCAGTTTTCGGGGTTTAAGAGCGTCATTGGGACGCTGTGGCAGGTCGACGACTCTGTCGCAAAACACGTCGTCAAAGCCTTTTATGAGAATATGTTCCCAGATTTGAAGGATGGAGGTGTGATGGACTGTACGAAGGCGGCCTGGGCGCTGAACCGTGCCACGCACGCTGTGAAGACAACAGTGCCGCTGGAGCAAAGGATGGTTTTCGTTCATATTGGTGTGTAGTTCTACTGCGTCGTATTCCTGTCGTGTGGTATGTTGTTGATCTGCGATCCTCTTTCTTACTGTTGTAAAACATATGTGAGCCCGATACATTCTTGCACTCTAGCTATACCCTATCTCGTTTTCGTATACCATGTTATGTTACTTTCGACTAGAATGTTCACCCAAAGTCCTTTGTACTCGACTCGTTTGCAGCCTTGTCTTCTGCTTGAGTACTTGGATAGTGGGATTCGGGCCAGTCAAGCTTATCAGTTATACTAGGGATTCTTCATGTTTGAAGCGTTAAGTTCCGAGATAGTATCAATGTCTTATACACAGGGTCAAGTTTGGGTCTGCCCATAGAGGACTATTAATATCATTCAGAGGGAGCTTTGACGCAGGTGAGGCGCTCTTTTCAGGGATACTCAATTCTTAAAGTGAGAGAATGGGTGTCAGGATACAGAAAACATAAAACAGGCGTTATTATAGCATGCTAAGATGTGCCAGAGCTGTCCGACAATCGCACACGCTGGTAAGTAGATACTTGAGTGAAAGCGGTGTAGAGGAAAGTCCTCACAGCTGCTCTACTAGTAACCTTGAATGTGATGGTCCATCGTCTCTTCGTAGTGACAACGAACCAAAGTAGCCCTCTATCGTAATCGCTGGCCCAGCCCATCCATTGGCGAGCTCCACAGTACGGTACCCCGATATAAGGACGGATTTGAGTACACGGTAACGGCTGATGACGGGATACGTTGAACACTAAGCAAATGAAGATGCAAAGGGTGTAGAACGCCATGCCACAAAGCATGAGTTGCAAGCTCTTACTCACAGCACGTTGGCCTCAGGCTTTCTCCGATATGCGAGGCTGTTCGACACAGCGGAAGGGTATATTATATTTCAAATGCAAGAGTCTTAACTGCCAAAGAAATTTAGACCACTGATGCAACTGGGAAGCGAAGGACGTGACTTTCAGTGAGACAAGTATTACGGGACCACCCATCACCCATAAAGCTGAGCAGCAATTCCTCCTAGCATAATGTTCGCACTCTATCTCGATGATGTGAATGACAGATGAAACATAGGATGGTGTACATACCGTCGAAGCGCTTGTCTTCATGTTGGCAGCGGATGCGGCTCCCACAGCTTGTACAATCAGCAGATGATATCCTAGGAGGAAGGGAGATATGTAGCAGCATTGAGAACAAGAAACGATGGTACCTGCACTAGATCAATGACTGAGCGCTAGTAGCATCAAAGCAACGCTAACATAACTGACAGACACAGGTGGCCGAGTATCTGCAGACCCATAGTGAATAGCCGGACACCGAGAGCGGGCGACAATAGCTGGACACCAAGAGTGGCAAGAGCAGACGGCGACTCGGTGCGGGAGTGAGTGAATGCAGCGAGTGGGAGGATGTGGCTGGAGATACTGAGCGAGAGGGTGTGTCAGTTTGGACTAACACTGACATAACACCCTCGAAGCGCATTAATGATTGTCAGGCTATTGGGGAGGTAGGCTACAGCCAAGTCGATACTCGAGGATTGAAAATGATTAGGTACATGTAATTGTTGAAAATAGCGGCGAACTGTGACGTAAGACGATGCCGTGGGAACGGAAGGAAAGTGTACCGGCGAGAACAAGTTATTTTTACTCATATGTCCTCGGCCAAGTTTTGTTTCTATCGCCTTCAAGACTTCCCTGTACGATGGACCTGTTAGCTTGTTCATACGGTGCCACCACTATATTGGATATTCCTTTCCTGCAAAGTATAACTCTTGGCAATGGGTGAATCCGGCAGTTCGTTGCATCCTTGCTTTTGAAGTTCATATTCATTTCTCATTCCTCGGTGCAGGCAAGATTATCATGCCCTTTCCCCTCCCACTCCTCCTCACTCCATGTCACTGTCAGCTCGATCGGACGAGTTGTATGGAATCATTCGACTTTGCTTTGCTCGCCGTCTTCAGCGGTATAAACATTGTTCTTTGTCAGTCAGTACCTTACAAAATATATTTAATTCTACATTTTGCCTTTGCGTGCTAACTGAGGAGTAAGATGCGAGTCGAGGAGCAACAGTCATTCTGAGACTCTCATGTCCCTTTGAACTTTGGCAGGTCACTTTCACCGCAAACTGTTCATGACATTCTCTGCAACGGATTCTTCTGCTAATCCTGGTTGGGTAGTGTCCGTTCCCGGCGCTTGTGCGATCATACCAGCGTCTATCGTGCCAAACATCCACTGACAATATGGAATACACGTGCAACGTGACCTGAACCCTCAATCTCCCACTTAGCCGAACTCTATCAGCAGTCCCCATATCCTTACGCCCATCTTCCTTTCCCATTCATTCCGTCCACCACTCTACCCATCCTCGATCCTCATCCTCCATCGCAACATCATGCCTGGTAGCTTAGAAAGCCGATATATCAGACTTGAAGGCAAGTCTCTCCATATTATCTTCGTATCTCTGTCGTGATCCTCACATTGTATCTACAGTCATCAGCGGAAAGAATCTTCGAGTCCCGTCTGAGCGCATTCCCGCTGGCATTTACGTGTCCATCAATGTCGACTCGAGGAGACGCTGGAAATCGGCCATCAGTGTCTTATCATTTGATGAATCTGTAGCGTGGGGGGATACCGTAACCCTGTAAAGTCCATGGAAATCTTCTGACGTGATGCGAGAACTGATCATCGGTTTATAGATCATCAAATGCCTCGCCTGCATTGTCAGTGGAAATCAGGGCGTCCTATGAGCTTGGTCGAATGCTAGGCGGCGGAGAGGTCATCGGGGAACTTCAAATGTCGTGGGATGAGCTACTCGATCATGGAGATCACCCATTTGGTGAGTGATTCGCTTTTCATTCATGCACATATGCTAACATCTCGTAGATCTATCGTTCCCAGCCGTGCACGGTGTCCAACCTTTCATCACACTGAAGGTTGCTGTTGTACATGCTTGGGACGATCAAAACGGCACACTGTTTGATGTGAGTGACCCGGACTCTGTCCTGTTAGCTTTGCTGACGGAACGCCAACTATAGGCTCTCGTAGACTGCAAGATTGCTCGAGACACAGATGCGGGCCACGCACAATTTGCCTCATACATGAAAAGAAAAAATGTCTCTGGCTTGAACGATGCTATGGAGCGTTTTCAGTTGGTTCTGGACCAGTGTCCGGTCGGCCATCCAGACCGCGCAACGGCTCTCACCAACCTCGCATGGGTTCGCCTTGTGGGCTACATCCAAAATGATGTCGAAGACATTGATACTACCACTTCCCTGTTCCGCGACGCACTTGCATTGCGTCCGCAGCACCATCCCGATCATCCCTTACCCCTATATAATCTCACTGAAGCGCTGAATTGGCGTCACGACAAGAAAGGTACTGCTGCAGACATCTGCGAAGCCGCCCAACTCTATCATGAGCTACTGCCTCTCTGTCCAGAGGGCACGTACCTTCGTAGCATCGCGGCAGGGGAAAACGGTGTTGATTATGTGATCGGCGGATGCAACAATCTTCCAACAGACGCATCCGATGAAGGCATCCACCTTCGAAGAGTCGTCCTCGAGCTCTGTCCTCTGGGCCATCGACTTCGTCCCAGAACCCTTCACCAGCTTGCACAAGCAGTTGAAGCACGGTTTTATCAGCAGGGCAGCATCGATGATCTTAACACGAGCGTACAGCTTCGTCGTGAAGCCGTGTCTCTGCGTCCCGAGGGACATGCTGACCGTGATGCCTGCCTGAACAACTTGGCCTTTTCACTCATGTCCCGCTTTAAGCATCAAGGGAATCATAATGACCTTGATGAAGCCATATCTTTGTACCAAGAAGCGCTGCATCTGTACCCTGTTGGGCATGAATATCGTGATCGCTCACTGGACAACCTAGGGGGCGCCCTTGTCGAGCGTTTCAACGAACGTGACGACATTGAAGACATGACCCGAGCCATCAACCTCTATCGCGAGGCACTGACGTTGCGCCCACCTGGGCATCCACATCGTGAAACCACGCTTAACAACCTTGCCGTCGCGTTCCAAAAGAGATATGACAAATTACAAGTCAGCGAGGATCTTAACGAGGCCATTGATCAGCATCGCGAATCACTTCGGTTAAAGCGGCTTGACAATCCAGAGCGCCATAGAACTCTTCACAATTTGGGCTCGGCGCTTTGCTCTCGTTTCAAGGAAACTCAGAAGACCGAAGATGTCGAGGAGGCCATTGCTCTTTGCCAAGAATCATTGGCGGCTCTGTCTTCACTGCACCCGGACAGGTGCTTCAGCTACATGTGGCTGCAGAAGGCATATCTGTCTCGTTACTGGATTCTACACGACCCTGCTGATTTGTCGCTTGCAATGGAGAACTTCAGACTCGCATCAAGACATTCAACTCAAGGGTTCCCACAACGTATCTTTCGCGCATTTTATTGGACCGTTGCAGCGGAGCAGCATGGTCATGGATCCGTGCTGGAAGCCTACTCGACTGTTCTCGAGCTTCTGGATGCTCATTTGGCAACACGGTCTTCGGCAACTTCACGGCGCGAAGCTGCTACTGCCTTCCATTACGCCAAAACAGTCCCAGCAGATGCAGCATCATGTGCCATCCGCTGTGACAATCTACCACATGCAATTGAACTTGTAGAGCAGGGCCGTGGCCAGCAATGGTCGCTGGCCTCCCGACTCAGGACTCCAGTTGAAGACCTTGAGTCAGCGAATCCGGCACTAGCGCACGATTATCTAGAGCTGAGCAAACTCGTTTCCAATGCAGCCCAGAGTTCTGCAACCATCACTGACAGAGCTGCCGTCGATCGGGCCGCAATAGAGTATAGGAGACTTACAAGGCAATGGGAAGCTGCCGTTGCTGAAATACGTGATCTTCGGGGGTTCTCGCGGTTTCTGCTCCCACCTCTGTATGCAGACCTGCAAGTAGCAGCGCGCCAGGGCCCGATCATCATCTTCATCGCTAGTCAATACTCATGCAGCGCTCTCATCGTCCCGACATCAGGAGACCCTCATCATGTTCCTTTGCCTGTTACTCTCACAGATCTGAAGATTCTCAAGGATCGCTTCGCCAGGGCAATCCGAGAAGCATCTCAGATGACCCCAACGCAGTCGAGGACGGATCTAATAGTTCTCTTGCGGATATTATGGGACGAGATTATGCTACCCATCGTCGACGTCCTCCGGCATCATCTGAAACTAAAATACTGTCGAATCTGGCTGTGTCCAACTGCCGCTTTCACGTCTATTCCTCTCCATGCAGCTCACCCCTTTCAAACAAAGCCAGATCGTTCTGGGAAGGAGCCATGCCTGGAGGATCTCTACATCTGCTCTTACACGCCGACACTTTCGGCCCTGGTCAGATCCAGACAGTTGATGAAGAAGCGTATGCCTCCGTCCTTTGTAGCCATCGGACAAGGTCAACCGGGTGCAGGAAAAGGCAAGGCGCTCTTGGCCGTCGACAGCGAGCTCGAGCTTGTCCATAAGCTCGTCCCTGCGACGGCCAGACACACTACTATTTCTGGCGACGCAGCCACACGAGCAGGTGCGCTCGAAGCCTTGCAGCAGAACACCTGGGTGCACCTAGCTTGTCATGGTAAGCAGGACCCAAAGCAGCCTTACAATTCCCATTTCGTCATGAGAGACGAAGATCTCACGCTGCTCGATATCATGGAGAGAGATACTCCACACGCTGAGTTCGCGTTCTTATCAGCGTGTCATACCGCGGTGGGCGATGAGGAGACTCCCGACGAAGTGATTCACCTCGCAGCTGGTCTTCAGTTTTCGGGGTTCAAGAGCGTCATTGGGACACTGTGGCAGGTCGACGACTCTGTCGCAAAACACGTCGTCAAAGCTTTCTATGAGAATATGTTCCAAGATTTGAAGGATGGAGGTGCGATGGACTGTACGAAGGCGGCCTGGGCACTGAACCGTGCCACGCACGCTGTGAAAACGAAAGTTCCGCTGGAGCAGAGGATGGTTTTTGTTCATATTGGTGTGTAGTTCTGCATCGTATTGTCGTCCTCGGGTACATATTTACAAGTTGTTGATTTGCGATCCTGTTTGCTATATTGTACAAATGACCAGACCTGATACATTTTTGTGCTCCAGCTATCTCGTTTTCATATACTGTCATATGTTTGTCGACTGCAATTTTCACCAAAGTTCTTGTGTACTCGACTCGTTTACAGCCTTATCTTCTGCCTGAGTACTTAGATAGTACTTAGGCGTGCACCCGTCGAAGTCAATGGTCTCTTCAACCCCGCTTCGACTTATCGCCGTGCACTACTTACTACATCCGCGTTAACATTAGTGCCAAGTTGAATCTTCCAAGGCGTGCACTTATTATATGACGACATTCAAGATTTGTTTGCCATGGTCAGCACTCATAATTTATCATTGGAGTTACTCGTACTTTTTGAGGGCTAGTAGCTCCTCGATCGACTCGTCCTCAAGCACCTTTGGGTCCCGTCAACGTTATAACGAAGTGTTTCTCTGCGATGGACGCATTCGCTGATGGGCCGTCATTGCTTTCAGGCTTTCGGGACATCCTGCGGTTGGCGCGCGTGCAGGAATGGGCGTCAATATCCCAGATGGATAGATTCGAGGTGGTGAGATTAGCTTAAGAGATATGTAAACGAGCGCACGCGTCCTGTGATTCATGTATGTATTTCAGTATGTAGAATCAGAACTTTCAGACATACTTGTAACTTTCAAAGGCACCATGGGAACGACTGGAGCAGCCATATTGTTGGGGATGTAGCGGCCAAGTCGTACTGGCAGACTGCGCATTGAAGATTATTAGTAAGTTGAAATCACTTCATACCTGAGTTGATGACAGCGTAGTAGATGGCGGTTCGGGGAGGTCGTACACTGGATAGTGATCAAGTCTAATTTAAACGCCGTGGGAACATGAGAAAGGTTTGCAGGTGCATCTTCGGAACGCTGGCATGTCTTGCATTTCGAACGTTCAAGAACCTGAGATATGTTGGCCACTGGTAATGCGATGAACCACTCATGATGCTGAACGTGACGCGGTCTATGGGCCCGGTCTCTACACCCAAGGTCCTTATGCGAACAGGTATCTACACGTCTATTTCATGATTTTCATTATGGAGTCTGAATATGCTCATATTCAGATCATCATTCATCGACATCTCTTCTCTTCTCTCGCCTAACCTTTTTCCAAATGTACTCGATGCTGTCCGAGGAGAACGTAGTGCACAAGGATTTACGTTCGGTAAACTAGCCGTCCGCACCACCTGCCTCATTTGCATGATTGACGTACATTGATGAAGTTCCACGAGATACAGGTGATTCCCTCTTTACCCTGTTTCTTTCACAATTGACTCAACAATCACTCTGCACCCCATTCCGTCATCCTTACCTCAAGCACAACCCCTCTCCCTCGTTAAAGTGCATACTCTTGAGACATTCACATGTTTACCGCAACGATCCTGCCCTGTAACCCCTGCCATTTTTCAGTCAAGCGACACCAGCGCCAATAACCATGCCCTCGGCCAAAATATGTCTCCATTACCTCCATGGCTTTCCTATCATATGGTGGGCCGCTAGTTTGTTCATGCACAGCGGATATTCCTCTCCTACAGGGTTTCGTTTGATATCTCTCGGTGGTGGGTGAATCCGGTAGAGTCACAGCTTCTTCAATACTTCGTTTGTCAATTATCCTTCACTGAACGAGCATACAGTTGGTTGCATCCTCGCTTTCGAAGTCAATGTTCTTTTCTCGGTGCGGGCAAGAACATTCTCTCCATGCAGCACCGTTACCTCAGTCGGACGAGTCGTATTGAATATTTCGGCTTTTCTGTGCGCTGTCTTCAGCGGTGTAAACATCGTTTGCATTTGCCGTTGCCCTATGAAATACACTCTACTCTGCATTTTCTCCCTTGTGTACTAACTGAGTGGTGCGATACAAGTCCAGGAGCACCAATAACCGTAAGACTTGCATGTCCCCTTCAACTTTGGGGGGCCACTTTCGCTGAAGACTGATCATGACATCGATTCTTCGGCTGATCCTGGTCAGCGATCTCGATTCCCAGCGCTTAGTGCAATCATACCGGCGTCTATCATGTCGACTCCAGCCCTCGACCACATGGAAATACACGTGCAGCATGGCCTGAACCCTGAACCTCTTCTCTCTCTCAGCCAAACTCCATCCACAGTCTGACTCATTCCTCCCACTCCGCCTTCTCCTGCTCATTCTGAACCTATCTCAATTTCTTATGATGTGTGTCGTTCCTGATTTGTTTCGTCCCACAATCATAGGCAGTAGCCTAGAAGAACGATATATCAGACTTGAAGGCGAGTCTCTCCATTATTAACTTCGTATCTGTTTCATCATCCTCATACTCGATCTACAGTTATCAGTGGAAAAAATCTTCGAATCCCCTCCTGGCGCATTCCCGCCGGTATCTACGTGTCTATCGATGTCGACTCGAGGAGACGCTGGAAATCGGCCATCAGTGTCTTATTATCCGATAAATCTGTAGTGTGGGGGGATACTATAACTCTGTGAAGTCCATGGAGACTTTCTGATGCGGTGCGAGAACTCATCTTTGGTTTATAGACCATCACATACCTCACCTGCATTGTCGGTGGAGATCATGGCGTCCTATGAGCTTGGTCGAATGCTAGGCGGCGGAGAGGTCATCGGGGAACTTGAAATGTCGTGGGATGAGCTACTCGATCATGGAGATCACCCATTTGGTGAGTGATTCGCTTCTCATTCATGCACATATACTGACATCTCGTAGATCTATTCTTCCCAGCCGTGCGCGATGTCCAACCTTCCATCACACTGAAGGTTGCCGCTGTACATGCTTGCGACGATCAAAACAGCGCACTGTTTGATGTGAGCGACCCCGAACTCTGTCCTGTTAGCTTTTGCTGACGGAACTCCGACTGCAGTTCCTCGTAGACTGCGAAATTGCTCGAGACATAGATGTGGGCTACGCACGACTCGCCAAATACGTGAGAAGTAGGAGGGTCCCTGACTTGAATGATGCTGTAAAGCATTTTGAATTGGTTCTGAACCAGTGTCCGGTCGGTCATCAAGACCGCGCAACAGCTCTCACCAACCTCGCGTGGGTTCTCCTTAAAGGCTACATCCGAAATGATCTTCAAGACATTGATACTGCGACTTCCCTCTTCCGCGATGCCCTTGGATTGCGTCCGCAGCACCATCCCGATCATTCCTTGTCACTATATAACCTCACCGAAGCGCTGACTTGGCGCCACTCCAGGAAACGTACTGCTGGGGACGTCCGTGAAGCCGCCCAACTCTATCATGAGCTACTGCCTCTATGTACAGAGGGCACGTACTTTCGTAGCATCACGGCAGGAAAAAAAGGTGTTGATTATGTAATCGACGAATGTAGCGATCTTCCAACAGACGCATCCGATGAAGGCATCTGCCTTCGAAGAGTCGTCCTCGAGCTCTGTCCTCTGGGCCATCGACTTCGCCCCAGAACCCTCGACGAGCTTGCACGAGCAGTTAAAGCGCGGTTTGATCAGTACGGCAGCATCGATGATCTTGACACGAGCATACAGCTTGGTCGTGAAACCGTCTCTCTGTGTCCCTCGGGACATGCTGACCGTGATTCCTATCTGAACAACTTGGCTCATTCACTCATGTCCCGCTTTAAACACCAAGGCAATACTAATGATCTCGACGAGGCCATCACTTTGTATGAAGAAGCGCTGCACTTGTGCTCTGTTGGGGACGAATCTCGTGATTGTTCATTGGACAACCTAGGGGGCGCCCTCGTCGACCGTTTCAACGAACGCGGCGACATTGATGACATGACCCGAGCTATCAGCCTCTATCGCGAGGCCCTGACGTTGTGCCCACCTGGACATCTACGTCGAGACACCACACTTAATAACCTTGCCCTCGCGCTCCAAAACAGATATGACAAATCGCAAGTTAGCAAAGATCTCAACGAAGCTATTGATCAGTATCGCGAATCCCTTCGTTTAAAGCGGCTTGACCATCCGGAGCGCCATAAGACTCTTTTGAACTTGAGCTCGGCGCTCTGCTCTCGTTTCATGCAAACTCAGAAGACCGAAGATGTCGAGGAGGCCATTACTATTTGCCAAGAATCAGTGGTGGCTCTGTCTTCACTACACCCAGACAGGTACTTCAGCTACATGTGCCTGCAGGAAGCCTATCTGTCTCGTTACCAGATTTTACATGATCCTGCTGATTTATCGCGTGCAATGGAGAACTTCAGACTCGCATCAAGACATTCAACTCAAGGGTTCCCAGAACGCATCATTGGCGCATTTAATTGGACCGCTTGCAGCGGAGCAGCATGGTCATGGATCCGCGCTGGAAGCCTACTCAACATTTTTTGAGCTTCTGGATGCTCATTTGACCACACGGTCTTCGGCAACTTCACGACGCGAAGCTGCCTGCTGCCTTCAATGGTGTCAGATCGCTGCCTGTAGATGCAGCATCGTGCGCTATCCGCAATGGCAATCTACGGCACGCTGTTGAATTCGCAGAGCAGGGTCGTGGCCAGCTATGGTCGCTGGCATCTCGACTCAGGACTCCAGTTGATGACCTCGAGTCAGCAAATCCGGCACTGGCGCACACTTATTTGGAGCTGAGCAAGCTCGTTTCCAATGCCGCACAGAGTTCTGCGACAATCAGCGACAGAGCTACTGCTGATCGGGCAGCAACAGGATATAGGAGACTTACAAGGCAATGGGATGCTGCCGTAGCAGAGATACGTGATGTTCCGACGTTCTCGCGGTTCCTGCTCCCACCTTTGTACGCAGACCTGCAAGCAGCAGCGCGCCAGGGTCCGGTCATCATCCTCATTGCGAGCCAATTCTCACGCAGCGCCATCATTGTTCCAACTTCAGGAGACCCCCATCATGTTCCCTTGCCGTCTGTCACTCTCGCAGATCTTACCAATCTCAAGGATCGCTTCGCCAGGGCAATACGACAAGCATCTGCCCTGGGCCCAAAAGTGCCGCGAAACGATCTAATAGTCCTCTTGCGGACAGTATGGGACGAGATCATGCTACCCATCGTCAACGTCCTCCGGCATGATCTGAAACTAAAATACTGTCGAATCTGGCTGTGTCCAACTGCAGCTTTCACATCTATTCCTCTCCATGCAGCTCACCCATTTCGAACGAACCCAGATGGCTCCAAGGAGCCATGTCTGGAGGATCTCTACATCTGCTCTTACACCCCGACACTTTCGGCTCTAGTCAGATCTAGACAGATTATGAAGAGGCGCGTCACACCGTCCTTCATGACAATCGGACAGGGTCAACCGGGTGCAGGGAAAGGCAAGGCGCTCTTGGCTGTCGACAGCGAGCTCGAGCTTGTCCATAAGCTCGTCCCTGCGACGGCCAGACACACTACTATTTCTGGGGACGCAGCCACACGAGCAGGTGCGCTCGAAGCTTTGCAGCAGTCCACCTGGGTGCACCTAGCTTGTCATGGCAAGCAGGACCCAAAGCAGCCTTACAATTCGCATTTCGTCATGAGAGACGAAGATCTGACGCTGCTCGATATCATGGAGAGAGATACTCCACACGCTGAGTTCGCATTCTTATCAGCGTGTCATACCGCCGTCGGGGATGAGGACACTCCCGACGAAGTGATTCACCTCGCAGCTGGTCTTCAGTTTTCGGGGTTCAAGAGCGTCATTGGGACGTTGTGGCAGGTCGACGACTCTGTCGCAAAACACGTCGTCAAAGCCTTTTATGAGAATATGTTTCCAGATTTGAAGGATGGAGGTGTGATGGACTGTACGAAGGCGGCCTGGGCACTGAACCGTGCTACACACGCCGTGAAGACGAAAGTTCCGCTGGAGCAGAGGATGGTTTTCATTCATATTGGTGTGTAGTTCTACGTCGTGTTCCCATCGCCTGATACATATTTACAAGTGGCTGATCTGCGATCTGTTGTGAAAATGACTCTGATATCATACTCTTGCGCTCCAGCTATCTTATTTTCGTATACTTTGTCGTGTTTTCGCCGACTACAATGTTCACTCAAGTTCTTATGTACTCGACTCGTTTACAGAGTCGTCTTCTGCTTGACTCGGCTCGAGTACTTAGATTTCAGGAAATTAATTAGACCAGTCGAGCATACTACTTAGTCATATTGGATCCTTCAAGTTTCCGACGTTAAACTTTTCTGCACAGTGGAATCTCAAGTGAGAGAATGTGAGTTACCGGTATGACAGCTGGCAGGAAACAGAAAACAGGCGTTATTATGACATGCCAAAGATATGCCAGAGATGTTCGACAATCGCACAAGGTACTAAGTAGATACTTGAGTGGAAGTAGTATAGAAGAACGTCCCGACAACTGCTCTACTAATAAATATGACGGTCCATCGTCTCTTCGTAGTAAAATCCAAGAGCACTCAATGTTTAGGTCTTGGTCGAACTAGATTCCTCGTCGATGGATTGCTGTGAAGCGTGAGTCAGAGGATTGTCTTTCTTCACCAAGATACCCGGGTAAAAGAAATTGAGAGTGTAGATGGCGAGAGTCACCATGCCACCATCGAGCCAGTCTACAGCATTGTCAGCGTATTCCTGGCGAAGATAGTGACAACGCACCAAAGTAGCGCTCCGTCGTAATCACTTGCCCATCCCATCCATCAGCGAGCTCCACAGTACGGTACACCGATCTAAGGACAAATTTCAGCATATCATAACCACTAATAAAAAGATATGCTGAACACTAACCGAATGAATATGCAGAGGGTACAGAACGCCATGCCACAAAGCATAAGTCGCAAGTTCTTACTTACAACACGTGGGCCTTTCTCCGATATGTGACGTTGTTCAACGTAGCGGAAGGGTCGATTATGTTGCAAACGCAAGAGAGTCTCAACCGCTAAAGCGACATAGACCACTATTGCAACTGGAAAGCGAAGGTCGTAAATTTTAGTGAGAAGCATACAGGAGCACTCATCACGCACAAAGCTGAGCAGCAATTCCTCCTAGCATAATATTCGCGCCCTGTTTCGATGATGTGAACGTCAGACAAAATATGGGATGATGTGCATACCATCGCAGCGCTTGTCTTCGTGTTGGCGGCGTGCGCAGCGGATGCGCCTCCCACAGCTTGTACAATCAAGCAAACAATGTCCTAATAGGAAGAGGAGGTATATGAAGGATTCACACCGCTTGAATGTATGACACTAACAAAGCAACAAAAAACAATGGTATCTGCACTAGATCAGTTGTAATCGAATGCCAGAAGCATCAGAGAAACACTAACATAACCTTGGGGTTAGACGGCTGTACTGGGGTCCAATTTGAGTAATTACCCTGCCAAGGATGATAAAGTTGGCTGCGACAAGCGGAGTAGGTGCTATTATAGTGCCGACGATCCTGCAGCGAAGATGTTTCAGTGTGCATGCGAGTGATCCCTTCTGGATGAACACTTACTGGATCTCATAAGGCGTCAAAAGCTTGGGGTTCCGACTCGACCATAATCTGGCACTCCATCCTAGAATTTCCAGGATACCCGCGAAGGTCGCTGTGGGGATCATCCACCACAGTCTATACTTGACCGCCTGGCCCAAGTGCAGGACTGAAAATATTAAGCCATGACCGTGCATCGTCAACAGTCGAAATTCATACCAGTTGAGATACTATACAACACCAGGAACTAGGGAAGAGTGTGAAATAGATGCAAACTGCACAAACAACACAACTCACAAGGATACATATCCACTCTGTAGGGACGTAGTGATACGGGCCAACACTAATTGGTGCTGTTGACGCACTTATTAGAAGTCACCGAGGGAAATTTCATATTGAGGCACTTACTAGTCGTAGCAAACACAGAGCCAAAGGACATTGTGACAGAGGAATGACCTCCAGTTGGTGGGTGTTGAACGTTGAACAATGGGAGCCTTATACACGCCACGGCACTGCAATCATTTCTTTCGAGTAGATACCGGGTTAGAATTCCTGCCATGCACGCCGCAGCGTCCTCAAATTAGCCCATCGTGGTGTGGATGACTCGCTAATGATATGTTTGCGACCAAGGTCTAAAATTGCCGATAAGCTGGAATGGCCCGCAACCGGAGTTACTGAGTCAGACTGTCCTGACTGCCGGGAGCTGACGTGTCCCCTGGGTCGTCCATCGAACATACCGTGACGATGTAGTACTACGAGCACCGTTCATGAAACAGATAGACTCATGACAACTAACGTGACATACTATGGGGATGATCAAAGACTTTGGAAGTGTTTTCATTGCAAAGTACTGGTCGAAATGGCAGAAGCGTTTGGTAAGTGAGATTTGAGATCATGAGATTCATGACACGTAGCCGCGCTCACAGGAGCCCAACATGTAAGCCTGTCCTCTTGTCCTGAGAATTGCATGCCACAGTCGAGGTTATATTTGTAGGAAGACATCCATCTCAGCCGCCGGCTGTCATGAAACGACGTCAACAGTGCCTATCCGTTTTTACCAGGGCGTTGTCCGATTCGAAGCGGCGGTTTCTGCGGTGTTGTACAATGACCTACATAGCACATACCGTCAATTGAACTTTAACTTGGCAAAAGTTGAGCAAAAGATAGGCGAGAAAATTTACATACCGTGGTATGTGGTAGCCTGTGCTACTGCTGCCAGAGTTCTATATATATCGAAACCTGCAATGCCAGAGTCCAGACGGTGACCATGTGCACCTCAGGTGTGCATGTGAATGTTCTGGTTCAACCAAGTGTTGCTGGCCAGTGGCTGAGCGCTGAGCGCTGAGCGCTGATCAGAGGCTGTTGCAATCGGTGACATGCCCGATATTTCCATACTTAGCAATCATTCATTTTACGTACTGTAAGTGGTTCGTCTCTTCAAGTTGTATTCCGATACTTAAATATGGTACCAAATGTTCAAGAATAACACCCTAGGCCGCGATTTCACTGGAAGGCTTCCCGTCCAACCGGGTCAGTGTCTACATTGTAACCAATATTCTTCCCAAGGTATCGGCAAGACACGAGGAAAGCTGTCTTTGAATGCAGGAATAGAACAGGGACAGCAGTGACTCTACGCAATGCGCAGCTCGCGGCACGGCCAAAGATAAGAAGAGTGCGTATCCTTCAAATTCTTCGTTCGGATTGGTTACTTTATCACAGAACATTGTCTGAAAAGAGGCACCTTCGGAAAATTAGGCGACCGTTAGCATGACCTCAGGTTTATGCATCGCGACTCTCAGCAAAAGGGCTGCACGTTCATGAATATCTCCATGTCTGACGTGACAGGCATAATCAAACACCCAAACTTGTCTCATCGACTCGGATATGTTACCCCGAAATCACAAGCTGCTGATTCACTGGCAGGGGACGATCCAGAAGTTCAGTTGATGGGTATCGTCCATACATGAAGCAGTAAATTAAATATCCAGGTGAGAGAAACCAATCATGCAGTAAAACAAGACTAATAACGGTCCATAAGATATAGCGATACAACATGAGGATTAAGTGATACTCAGTCGGTGAAAACCGGACAGGATTAATAAATAATGATAGGTATAAGTCAAGTCTCGGCCTTACTGTGAAGTAGGCTCAGTTGCATCCGTGGGGAAGCGGAGCCTGGCCAACACCAACGTGTCCCAGTCCTTGTCATTGGATCCAGCATTTAGCCGCACTGGTGACACTTTGCTCGCGAACACTGCCTTTCGGGGTATCTCTTCGATGTATGAGGGGCCGCCCTCATCGGAAGGGTACTCGGTATCTGTGGTAAAGGTGCCCCATGGTCGACCACTCTGGCGATCCGAAAAAACGTTGAAATGGGCTTGGCCATTTGGATGAGAATGGCTCACGAAGAGCGCATATTCGGGTGCAGATAAAGTACCGAAAACTATCGGGGAAAGTCGGTATACTCTCCACTATGAATAGAAGGGTAGGGATGCTCACCCAAAATAACGTCTTCTTTCTGAATTGGATGATAGGGAGCATATTCCTTGACAATGGTATTGACATTAGCCTTAAACCAGTCTTTCGGTGCTGCGAGGTCTTCTATGAATCGGTACATCGTCGACTCTGCATAGATAAATGCAGCCTTATGGCCCGCTCGAAGGGGGAATGGGTGACGCCTCGAAATGCGTTCCCTGAACGTGCGTGGTTAAAACAAACCGGTCAAAAATATACCTGCTGTGCACTCACAAATATGACCCATCACGATCTATCAGCGGGAAGGTCAACAACCCGGAGATGAGCTCAAGCCCTCTTTGCGTCATCGTACGTAATGAATCAGGCTTCTTCCCAACACGAATAGGTCCCTCGAGGTACCCGGCCAGCGAAGGAATATTCGTCACTTTGCTCCCCGTTGTTTTGTGGGGCTTCATGGCGTTAAAGAGCGTAATGAACTCCCCTTTTGGTGCAGAGAGATATCCCACTGCGCCCAGCTCGACATGGGAAGGTGACCAAAGGGGTAAGGTGACTGCCAACGAAACCACATGTTCAATCGGTGCCAGAACACTTAAGAACGGTTATAACACAGAAAAGGACATACGGGAATGATGGAAGTCGTGGCTCGACTGTGCTAATGACCTGAACCGCAACTCGTTTTTCCTCTCTGTGAGTTGCTCATCCATTGGCAGAGACGGTTTGTACCCCAAGGCAACATGGGGCGAACGATGACGACGACGAACCTCCTCCAACGCGCTGTGTTCAGCTTCTGGACTTGATGTGTGATGCGACGAGGCACTGCTCATCGAATCGCTCTCTGCCAAAGATAATTTGCGAGTCGGCGTATAGATAACAATCCCGCCCTCGGGCATCTCAATATTGCCCGTATGAGAATCTACGGTGGGTTCCCAATGATACGATGGATTGCTGCGCGGCTGTCCGATTGGATAGAAGGGTTTTGGCTGCGATTCCCGTGATGTTGTTGACACCGACTCCGCGTCACCAGGAACAAGTCTTCCCGTACCCTCAGACGCAGTACCAAACTCGTCTCCTCCCACACTGGCATCCAAGTCATTTTCCAGCATGACTTGACCTTCCTGCAGAGTAGACGGAGACGTCTCTGGTAGCTCTAGAGGATGCATGCTCGGCGAGTGGTGGGGCGGGTCTGACCAAGCCGTCAAAAGTACCTCGGCCTGCACTGGGATAGGGGATTCCTCCACCCCTCCTCGATTCTTACGAAGTCGCTTGAGCGTCGCAGCAATGTGTGTGAACGTAGGGCGTTGCTCGGGGTCGCGAACCCAACATTCCTGAATGAGAGGTTCCACAAGTGAAGTGATGGGTGTCGAGGGAATCTCGGCACGCTTGTTTTGGTCTGTGAAGGCGTTACTAATGTACGTGTATTGTATAGGTCGAGACTCACAATTGACAAGGAATGCAACAAGCGTGTCGTCGCGAAACCCGTACGGAAGGTCGCCCATGCCGAGAATCTCGATGCAGCAGATGGAGAATGCATACACATCCGTAGCTCTCGACAGTTTCATGGGTCCATTGATTAGTTCTGGTGCTTGCCAGCGTAATGTCCCGTCTACATGGAGCCTCAGTCAAACGAAGAAGGATAGAAGGGAGACGAGATGAACGCACTCGTAATGGGCTTCCTGCTCCCCCTCGATGCTTCCCACTTCATCTCGCTCTGCCCAAAGTCAGAGATAACGCACCGCCCGTTATCATCAACCAACACATTCGAAGCCTACGTACTCCAAACTCAGACTTGAAGACCAACTAACGATCAACACTGACCTTGAGGTCTTCATGCAATACATTCTGATCATGCAAGTACACCATCCCCTTCGAAATGTAGTGCATGCACCGGAGAAGATCCACATCTCCCTTAGCACCTGCACCGGGAGGAGTCAATGCACCGCCAGCGCTTGTTTCACCAACCCTCCCCTTCCTCTCTCTCAACCACCCCACCAAACTCCCGCCGCTACAATACTCGCTCACTATGAACCACGGTCGTTCACCTTGTGCGCTGCTCGCACCCCACATTCCCAACACGTTCTCGTGCTTCAGTTTCCTCCATATCTCCACCGCTTTCCTGAA
This sequence comes from Suillus variegatus, assembly GCA_016647645.1. NCBI lineage: Eukaryota > Fungi > Basidiomycota > Agaricomycetes > Boletales > Suillaceae > Suillus > Suillus variegatus. The sequence continues at coordinate 59,994 of JABBWF010000034.1, forward strand.
GAGGGGTGCGGGAGTGTGGAGGGAGAGGACTTTGATGGCGACACGCCGCCCGGACCAGCTACCTAGGTAGACTTTGGAGAAGGAGCCGCTACCAATCATGGTGAGGCGGTCGACTTCGTAGCTGTTTGGAAAAATATCATTAACTTAGTCTGGTCCACCAAAATGGATCTGAAACCAGACGTACCGGGTAATAGTCCAAGGCGGTAAATCCCAGGGAACATCCACATCTTGATCCTCTGCCTTCTGTACAGCAACACTACTCAACCTCGTCATAGCCTCAATCCCAGTCTCCATGAACACTCTTTCCAGGCCTTCGTCGATTAAATCTCCTCCTTTCCTTTCATTAGCTTCTCTTTCCCCTCTCAGCGCTTCCTCAGCCCTCCGAAGTGCCTTTAGTGCCTCAGGCACCTCTCCAGGACGTACTTCTAGTACCTGTAGCACCTCAGCATCCCTTCGAGCACTAATGGCACGTTGGAGTGTGCTGCGGAATAGTGCACGGTCTTGTTCTCTGTCGGAGGCGTTTTCGACAACGTGAAGGTCCTGAAGCTCAGTGAGAGGGGAGATTGGCGCGTCGGAGGGTGGATCAGTGTCGTTAGTTTGGGATTGTACGGATTGAAGTGGTGACAATGTTGGATTCTGTGCTGGAGGACTCCTGCTCAGCCCAGATGTCGCTGGGAGAATGTCGTGCGGTTCTGGAAGTGCCGGTGCCCCTACCGTTGGGGTGCGGTCTAAGGAAATGGGTAGGGTCGGCGACAGAGGAGATGCATATATAGGTGGAGGCGTAGGCCCCTGCGCATGGTGCACAGCATCAAGACGCGTATCCCTCGCGAAGCGTTTGAATTCTTTGAGGATTCTGATTTGGATTGAAATCTATGTCAAGTCAAAGTTAGATTGACTTTAACCGAAGACGGAAGCAAAGATGACACTCACGCTAAACATCTGCATGGCATCCCCAAGCGCCTTGTCGCATGCTAGAATTTCCCCCTGGATTTCGTCGCTACGCAAAAACCGCTTGAGGAATGGACGACGGTTGAGCTTTAGAAGGAAGTTGTATACCTAGAGACTGAGTATTAGTGCTCAAGCATAGGACAAACAAAATGGTTGCTCGATCCGTGACAAAATTGAAGCACAGCAAAACTTACCATCTCAATGCACTCGTTCAGCTTCCTGACAGGACCTTCCATCTCCTCTGCCAGCCCCACAACACCAACATCTCCATTTTGACCTTGCTGGGACTGCATGTCCCTCTCAGCATCCGCGATCTCAGCGCGCACAGAGTAAATCGCCATCGCACAGCGTTCGGTGAGGCGAAGACATTGCAGGCGGTTGGTCTGTTGAAACCACGTAAGTTCTATCTCAAACTCCACTCCCGAAAAAGAACGATGGAAATCAAAATGAAATCAAACACTTACCTCGACTTCATCCACAGCCTCCCATACTGCCAGCAAAATCCTCGCAGCTTCATGGAGCCCAGGGATAGGTGTAAGTTTGGCGACGTCACCAAGAATCATGAGGGAGGTTCGAAGCATAGGTGAAACAAACGTTGCTGTGGATTTGACTGATAAAGATAATGACATTAGTGAAATCCAACTTCACGTGAGGAGGACTCACCCGTCAACCAAGCCTTCTGGCTGGTCCCAATCTTGCTCTCTGTACCCTGGTAAGTCTCGGTCACAGCACCTTTCTTGGTACCCGAAGATGCCTTCGCATCTTTACCATTGTCCTGCTCAGCGGTGGTACGAGCAACATGACCCTCCATCGCAAATGCCTTTCCTGTTTCTGACAGTTGTGCGAGCTCAGAAGTAGAAAGGACAGCATTCAACGCTAAGGATACATTCTGTTTGGGATGATACACATGAGTACGAATTTGATCTTAAACGAAAGAAAGGAGAAACGCCGAATCTCTTGGTTGAAGTCTCCATCCAGCAAGGACGGGATTAAAGACGACGGGGTACTTATAAGGTACAAAATAGATAGAACTCACCTCCCTCGTCCGAAGCCAACTTTCAGTCTCCTTGTTCTCCTTCTCCTGATCTTTTGCACTTTGACGATGAGTGAACTTGTCGAACCATGATTCCAAGTGTTTACTTTGAGCTTGCGGTGTAGAGGTGGAAGGCTCCTTGTGGGGTGCATCTTGGGCTTTCCTCTTACCTTTCCCAGGATAAGCACGTTTTTCTGACGGGGTTAGAGACATCAGTATCACAGAAAAAATCAAGAGAACATACGAGGTAATGTCGAAGACACTGCCAGATTCGGTAGTCCAGGTGCTTTACCTTTCGTAGGTGAGGATGAACCGAGGGACATCACCGAAGGAGGGACATCTAGGGATTTTCCGTCCCAAGCCTCCATTGAGACGACGAGACCCTCTTCAACTTGCGGACTAGTCTCGCTTGCCGACGCACTTGTCGCTAAATCGGCACTAAGGGACTTGGGAGACGACTTTGGAGACATCCTGAGTAGCTTCGACCAATAGCTATTCTCGATGTCATCCCTCCGCAGACCCTCTTCAATCCCTATACCTAGTGACTTGAGGGTCTGCGGGTACATGCGTGCAGTAACGGGGAGAGCGGGCGATACAAGGGTGGCAGGAGTAGCCTCGGGAGAGGATAGCAAAAGCGAATGCTCATTCCCTCCATCTTCATCGCTGGAGTTCTTCTCATCGAGATCGCGGATTTGAAGATCCTCACGGGATAAAGAGAGAAGGTTATTGGACAAAGGAGCAAGAGACAGATCATTGGGCAACGAAGAAGAAAGTGGAGTTTCCCGTTCCGTAAAATCATCCGGCATCGAGAGATTGGAGCCCGACCCGGGCGAAAAAACTACCGGGTCTCTGAATATACCTCTAAGGAAGGGGACACTTCTCCCTCTTGAGGGCGAGACAGACCTTCCTCTCTCCCCCGAAGGTGAACGTGACCACCATTTCCTCGGTACCCCATTCGGTGGTGTATCTCCCTGGGGTTCGTGATACTGGTGTCGCAAGTAACGAAACGAGTCTGAGCGTTCGCTTGACGACGCAGGCACAAGAGACGCCGGAGGTGACACCCTCTCCATAGGTGACGTCGGCGCCGACGAGGCCTTTCCGTCATCATGGTGATGATGAGTAAGTATGACAGATGGTGTAGGGGATGTATCAAATTTTGTATTGGCCGGTGACAAAAGAATGGAGTCATGAGGTATGTTAGCAATCGTGCGCGCACTCATATTCTTACTTCCATGTCCTCCACCACCTGCGGAGAAATTGGACCTGATTGCGATTTGATTCGAGTTCCTGGCACAATCATCGTCACGAGATAGATGGACGGTGCTATCTCCTGGAGATGGCACACTGTGGACAGGTTCTGGAGGGAAAGCGGAGAATGTTTGATTTTCGTCTGCACGGGATAGGGATCTGGTTGTGGGATGCGGTGACGATGAGGTAGACGAGCTAAGACGAACTTCGGGGACACCTGATGTAGTAGTGCTGGAAGGAGGTGTGCTCATTGTCAGTTGGCAGTTGCCGCTCACCGTCACGGTCGATTAGCTTTTCGGACTGTGAAATCGTGTCGTGAGTCGTCTAAAATGAAGGAAGGAATGAAAGAAGGTTATTTATTCGACACAGCAAGCGACTCTTGATGTTATACAGAAATAATTTGGTTGCACCATGCTCAGTGTATCTGAATGCAAGTAGTAGATCGGGCCCCGGGCTTCAAGCTAAGCCTTTCTTGGCAGGTACAGTATATTTGTTCATGTTTCCATTTGAAACGGATGACCATTTTTGCTCCCGCGGAACTTTCCAAGTCAGTCTGCGCCGAAAAAACTGACGCTGACTAGTTTAAACATCAAATCTTCGTAGATCAAGCCAATTCGGATCAAACCTTCATCATGATTCCACCGCAACATCATACTGTGACTCCCTTCATCAAAGGCGATACAAGCCCGCACCACTTTCCGCAGTGCGAAGAGCAGTGTACCACTGTGATCATCTGGTAGTAAGTGATCGTACCACTTGCATCGTCTCTGACATCTTGCTTGCATTGTTGCTCCACTGGCAGGCTTTCATTTTATTAACCGAGCCATGTCCTTCAAGCTTTATCACAATCAGACCGGTGATCTATGCGTTCCGTGTATTTGATATACGCTATCCTTATTCATGGTAACACGAATACTCATCGAATAAATGTGTTCATTGGCAGGTACCGTTACTTGGATATCCTCGGGTAGTAATCGTCCTCACCATAATGGTTGCATGTACACAGCTTTGCTTCAAAAGCCCGATAGCAGTTTCTTCAGCACTCAATATCATTGTACGTGTTCTCACATCAAATCACTGTCTGATTCCAAACGCATGACAACTGATCCCAGACCCGTCGCCACGGCTTGCCAAAACGATACAGCAATACCTACACGTGTTTGCGCAGTGCGCGCTGAGCACGGCGTCCATCTCTTTCTAGCCAAATCGAGATTTAATCTCGATTCGTCTCATGTTCTCCGTATCTGCATTCTTAAAGTCGATGTCGTCATCACCGCCCAATGTTCCTGTATTTCATGTCACCAATACCGAAACTCCAGGCTATTCTTTAACATTTGCGCCGAACTATAGAACTTTTTTCTATTGCAGCTCGTTCCTTATTTCTTAGTAGCCAATGTTGGCCCAGGCTCGAATACTCAACTTTGTCAATGTTTCAAAAGATCAGGCTCTGACTTTGACATGTCCCTCTGAGTTGGAGCGTCTGCCATAAATTTCCTCTTTCCTTAGTCGTCGACTGGAATTTCGTCATCCTGCCACAGCCAAGTGCTCACGCTGTATTACAATATTCATGTCTTACAGCATTGGCCGTTGCCTAGCACTAGACACACAATGCAACCTGAATCCACACAGGAAGCAAACACAGCAACACGCTCCAGCGCAGTGACATCATTGATACAGACAATACATGTGGGTAAGAGATTTCATCGCCTATCTACAAATTTAACCTACAAAACCCTAGTCAGATGCGTCACGAACAACCGCCCAACAACCGCCCCTCCAATTGTTACGATTGCCTGCAACACCGAAGATTGCGCGCTTTGAACATCATGTCAAGTTCGCACTGCAGGGCGATTTAAGTTGCCACTTGCCCTGCTACTTATGTATTATTACGTTAGCTAAAGAAGTCAGGTCAGCATACGCAGCGCTATACTCGTGTCCACTCACTGTTTGATTTCTTCACCTCCCTATAAACTTTTCTTGAAGCTTTGACAATACGCCACGCAACGACAATATCAGACAAACTTCTGATCCATTTCTAAAACAAAATTTAATTAGTCAACACCTCTTACCAATATTCAAAACAGTCACCCAAGAAAAACAAGCGTTTCTTGCTTCAAACAAATTGAATATGAGAGGACCAAGTGATTGATCCTGTTCTGCGACTGCTACCAAACGTTTCAAATCCTCCTTTTTAAACCTAGCGAGCAGATGCCGAAGTTCGCTGCTAGGATAGGCCGAAGAAAGATGTGTACCCCACCAAAAATGTGCATACCGGTGCGCATTGCGTGCCACTGCTCCATATGCTGGTTCCGTTCGTGTGAGCAAGTCAATGCAGCGACACGCAAGGTACTCGTGAGCACGAGCGCTGCTCACGTAGAGTTCTCCCGAGCAAAAGGGATCCTTTATGAAGTCGTGGAGCGAAGCATGATAAATCTCGACGTTTCCAACTCCATCGGATGGATTCGAGATCACGGATGAAAATGCTTCCAGCATTACACCCAAGCTCTCTTTGTCCGCATGGAAAAGTTCTTGGAGGTCTCTAAGAGGGAGCGGTTGCATGAGACGGATGGATGCTAACATCCGGCAGTACAATGCTGGATTCTCCGAAGTTGCAATAATCTGTCGATAAAGCTCGTTGATGTCTCGGTCGATGACAACGCAGAATCTTGACTTCTGACGAAGTAAGAGGTCTAGCCTCTGCTGGGGACATTGACCGACGGGAGATAAAAAATTGACAACCATAGCAGCATTGACAAAAAGACCGCATGTCCTAGAGGCCAAGGTCTCGAATTCAGCCTCTGACGGCCAAGGTTTGGGGGGCTGCCCGAAAACATCGGGACGACTTGTGCGTATGTTGTCAAGTGATGCTCGCAGAAAGAAATGAACGTCTTGTACAATAAATGAATCACGTATAGTGAGGGAAATTTGGCAGACGCCAGGTGGCATGGCCGCACGGATATGAGCGTCGGGGCGACTCGTAAATATCATGTGGATGGTCGGCAAGTTCGTGCCCGAGAGCATCTCCACGAACAGCCTAGCCAGTGTTGCCGCCTCTTGACAAGAAAAGCATTCATCAAGAGCATCGATGATGATGACATAAGGCCTCTCTTGACGGAATCGCAGCGTGTGTAGTGGATTGATAACCAGCTCACGCATCTGGTCAACACGGGACTTTTCAGACGATAAGAGAAATTCGTCTTTCTCGATCGCTTGTATGATATCGCCTCGAATGCGCGGGAAAGTCAGTGCGAGCTGATATGCGATGGTAGGAATAATCTTGCCAGCAATTTGTGTATGCTTGTGCGAGAAGAAGAAAGTGGCGGCAAGTCTTCCAGCTCTTTTGAACTCCTCAGCTACGGTGAACGCAATGGATGTCTTTTCAATGCCAACGCAGCCATTGAGCCAAACATTCGTTTGATCACGTCGGTGGAGGAGTCTTCTCAGACTCGACCAAAGTTTAACACGCGTGTTCTCCATGCATCGTAAATGGGGCTGACGTTTGTCGGAATCGAAAATGCCGCTGTGTTCTACGACATTGCATAGGCTCCTCCATGCGTCGTTAGAAGACGATGTATGCACTTAGAGGTAAGCCTTTTAGCACGATTCTAGATGGGGTGAGCAAATGACGAACTCACTGAAATTCATTGTCGGGAAGCTGAGAGTGAGTGCTTGGGACAGATCCAGGTACATATATGTTGTGCCAACTAGAGCGCTGAGGCTGTCACGCCCACTGTCTACGCGCCCACCGTGCCTAGAAGTTCATTGCGCATCGAATCTTCCCTGAGGCCTGAACGTTAATGGCCGACCCCAAGTTTCATGTCACTGCACCCCTCCCTTGCGAGAGATTTCAAACACGGGCATAATGAACCAATGAATTACAAATTCCATAGCTAGGTAGTGGAGATTGCCTAACCTTGCCCTTGAACGAAAATCATGCACAACGGCCCACGGTTGAATTATTAGTCAGCAAGCTCAGACGGGTCACTACTTCTAATCTTTGAATTAGACATCGATCGGCGAGCGGCAGCCAGTATTGGGCAAAGACACAGCGATGGCGCTACCTCTCAACAAGACTCGACTACTGTACTTGGAAGCACTCCCGCACAACAGCACTACAGCCGAATCGTTGAATCCCGGCGATCGCATCGGGACAGTCGTTCAGGTCACCATCAAAAGCAGAAACCCAAGGTAACAAGACAACTGCTGGGGATAATTTCAGTCTCATCTCCAGAGGTTTAACCACATCTTGTTTCCAGTCCTTCGAAGGTGGAATTGGCCATATTCGCTATAGAGCAGCATGATATCACGGTAAGCGCGCGTTAACCGTGATGCATCCTGGCTAGCTCGGCCAAACATACATGTCTTTTCAGACGGCTATAGAGACACTACTGCTTGGACATGTCAACGGTTCTGACTCGGAGAAGCTTCCAAAGCGCGTGGTCATTCGAGAAGACAGGTTGCTGGGGTACGTTCTTGTTGGCGGTAAGGAGCTGCATTTTCTGTTTTGTTGATTTATCTCGTTACAAAAACTTCCAAGTTCACTGTTGAGCTAATTTTTTTTCGTCGATGATTTCTAGAGCGACGGAAATGGACGTACGGACAACGCAAACAATTCTACTGGGGCAGATATCCGTTAAGGAGTAGCGAAGATAAATGGATATTCTACTTCGAGACCACGAAATTGCCGGTTAGTTATACAGGGCGTCGAGCATGAAAAAGGTACTGTCAGCTTTGTATTCCACCATGTTGTTCATACAAACTGTATCCATACATTCCCCATATTCGCCAGGCTCACTTTTCGGCACTTTCCGGACAACTGGGACTCCACTAAGACTTTAACGCGGAGTCTGTGATTTGTCTGGATAGACCTGGTAACCAAATCCCGCACTCTCTGAGGACTTGAATCACCGCGTGATCAGTCAGAGATCCGATTGTCACTTATTTGAGCAAAACCAATTGCTGCCAGGGGCAATGTCAGGATCCATATGGATGTGCTTTCGCATATTTGGCAGCATTCCTACTTAGAATTGTCGTTAAAATGTTACATAAAGTCATAGCCTTACTAGTACTGCCTCACCAAGAATGGCATCGACAGGAAATGCGCTGAAATCATCTCACGAGTCATCACGCTACTTCCACCGCAACTACCATCCAAATTCATAACAATGGGACCAGCGAATATCAACGCAGCGACGGTCAGTGACTTTTTAGGAGACTGGGTTCGTGAGGACTTACATGGACGACTAGAGGGACAAGAAGTCTAAGAGCGACAGGATCGTACCAGAGACTCCTCAAACAACTGGCAAGAAAGATGGAGCTGACAAGAAAGACGGAAAGAAGACTGTACCGCCTCAGAAGGTTGACCCTCAGAAATATGCGAAAGCTTGAAGGTGCGCTGAGACCCTTATCTTACGGGATCAAAGATCTCACCCGGATGAAGACAGATGTGATCATTCATGATTTGCTTCGTGCGGGGAATGAGCGGTATAACACCGTACTTAAATTGGAGTGGCACAAGGACAATCGGAGAGTCGAGACACGCCGAGCGCTGCCAGTGATGGTCAGCGGGACGATTCTATGAGCCTCGGATCGAGTCAGAGTGATCAAATATTACAATTACAATTACATAAGCCTGTTTTACAATTTCACTCTATAGTAGTACCTTCTCTGAGCGCCGGCCATCGTGCATTACGATTAAAAACAATCATTAATCATTAATCAGTCCTATATCATATCTATGTTATCTACACTGCAGTTTGTAGATCATCATCACCCTCAAGGGCACTGCGCATCTGTACCACCTCATCCGAAATCTTCAGTGACATAGACATCTTGACATTAAGAATATGATGACTCCGCGCCAAACTTAGGCTGAGGCGTCAAACACATCTCTGGTATCAAATTTGTCAAATGCCAGGGGCTCATGAGGGAATTCTCGAGGCACAGCTGCGAAGTGCGAGTCGCGGTACCAGAGACCAGGGGTAACGATCAGTGTTTCGAAGGTGGTGAGAATACTGAATCAAATTTTAGCCCTTTCAATACCTCGAAGTCTTACTCAATTATACAGCGAACGTACGTACATAACCTACAAGTCGTCAAGTATGCTGCCAGCTATTCGGATAAGGCTAGTCGTTCACGAAGCCAACTGAACACATGATAGTCTCTCGTACTCCAGATCGGCCACAAGATGAGCAGGATGATGATTAACAAACCACAACCAACTATTCCTCGAAGTATGACGGAGGTAGATTGAAACACCAGGGAGGAAAATGCGACGAGAAAGAATATCATCCTGGCTCGAGGTTAGTCTGAGTATCAGCAGGAATAACTGAGCGGAGAATACTTACCCCCACATAAGCAGTGCGAACGGAAGACCGTGTAAGATTGCGAGGGCTTTCTCACCGAAAATTGAATTTGTCATTCTGGTAAGGAATACGACCTGCACAAGGGTTATTAGTGCGAGCGCAGTCCACGGTAGAAGTATCTCATACAGCGGTATCGGCAGAGACATTGCCATATTTGCGGTTTTGTCCGGCGAGTAAAATGGACACAACTAAGGATCCAATTACACAGAACGTTGCCAGATAAGCTGCGATGATAGTAACAGATTGGGATTCGTCAGCGTTCACGCTGGGCACCGCGAGGAAAGTGAGATCCACAGTTAGCATCACCGTCGACTGTGAACGAATCGGTTTAGAATAGCAGAAATAGCGAGTAAGGTAAATGATATCGCACATAGATCGTGATAGAAACCCATTCCCTGCCGAGCTTGTCATTGAAATCTTTCCATCGAGGTGAAGTTGTATTTTTATCCACCCAGACTCTTCGCAGTTCCTTCATCTGAGCATGGGGAGCGCCGAAACACAAAAGCTCCATGATCCAAGATATTACAGACTTTACGATGTGCTCATCATCCGTGAAATATATTGACTGGTCAGCTGCCAAACGTGCACAAGACTGGCCGCAGAAGTTCAAAAATTTGGCTCGGGCTATTCCTGAATGTTAAGTCCGCAAAAAGACTGATGCAACGACCAACCATACCGAAGTATCGCATAAAACGTGCTAATATTAAAGCAGAATATGTGAGGCGAGGAAAACATGCGATTTTAAAGTGTCAAAGACACACCAATGACGCATATGGAGTAGGGGCTACATTCCTCTAAAGTGGTTTCTGTTAAACGTTTGATCTGAGTGAACTTGGTTATATGTATGCCATACTTCTGCGCACCTTTGAGGTGATCGATTAAGTCCAGTATTTTTGAGAGGTCTTCCCCTCCAAATGGTGACAAGGACGTTTCAGATGTGATGACATCTAGGCGGAGACATGAGCAGAGTTAAATAAACGAAAATTGGAGTTATTTGACCTGCACTAGCATGCACAATGATTTCTCTGAGCTCCGCAAGGAGTCCGTTTTGTGATTCCTGCTCTCTGCTGTTGGGATAGAGCTCACAGTGCATCCTGTTTCAACAGAATTGCTAGCTCGAACTACAATACTAATATGGTATGAGCATTCAATCAGTATATTGTCTCGAGATACTCACAGAATAATAACTTGAACGATTACCAGTACTGGCTTTGGATGACATAACCTGTAGGAGGTCAATTCAATTCCTGTGCCGTACATCCTGTGTCACATCGGGCAGATGCTCACGGATATGACTGTAATCCTCCACCCCTCTGACTCCATTAAAAAGGTCTTCGGTATCTAATTTATGAAGCCAGAAGATGGTGCGCTCGACACGGTCAGCGAAATAATAGCTGCAAACTCGTTCTCCGGTATTCGGACGCCTGCCAAGCTGCAGCGTCAGGTCGATATGAGTCAGGTCAATATTTTTGCTCTCGGCAAGAGCGCGTAGATCATCTGCACAGTTGTTTAAATCGTCGAGGAAGTCCTGCACGTTTGTATCGGTGAAGATCCTCTAATAGAATCGTTAGAGTGTCATGAATCACGACAGGAAGAAGAGCTGACCTTCCCCGGATGATAGAAATACAGGGCACCCTCGGGATGAACATGCGCTTCCCAATCAGTAGGCAAATGACGTCTCAATTGCATAGCATTAGCTGAGGATCATTTACCAGAATATCTACTACTTACTTGGGGTACTGTCTGACGACAGGCCGGATACTTTCTATTCCGCTAGAAGGCTCACTATACATTGCATATCCCTAAACAAGCTGCTGTCGCATAATGAGCATCAAGAATAACTTACATTTTCATGTCCTTTCCATATCTCTGAACAGATGAAGCTATAAAGGGAACTTTACGGCGGCGATGAACATTTGGTACGACTGGTGGTGCACTGTGTTGATGCAACTGTGACTGAAGATCGATCATTCCTGACTGTGCCAAGGAAGGCATAGCAATAGGTGCCAAACTACATGCAATATTATCTGTAACAAAACTATATGAGCTGTGCAAGGAGAATCTGGTTGACTACCAACAAACAACTTACTGGACGCGTTGGCAGGTACTGTTGGAACACCTCGGAGACTGATCGCAGCGACTCCCGCCGAGGCATCTGACTGAATACTAAAACCACCGTCAGCTGGTCGGTAAATACTTAGAAATGAAGATATAGGATTTCGGGAAAAGCAGGAATGTGGGACATTCAACAGACCGCCAAACAGGCGCCGGAAAAGGGTGAGGGATGGGGAAAAGAGTCCATTCGAGAGTGCCTTGAGATATTCCCACAGCTTGGAAAACCCAAGGAAGGCCTGGCGGGGGAGGTAAACCATCTCCCTAGATCCTGTTGTATGTCGATTGTTGATATCACTGAGATTACTGCCAGGGCCCGGGCAGGAGTTCATGGTACCTGTTATAAGTCAGACCTTACTCGGTTCTTTTGACTTACTTCAAACCCTGAACAAACAAAGTTCCGAAAAACACGCTCACGATTCAATTACAGTAAAAAGACCCTAGACTCTACATCAGCAAAAGCGCTGAAATGAACGCTTACGATCAGGTGTCCAATGTAGATAGGTAAGGAAGGAACGTTTGATCCTGCGGAAGCAATTCGTGTGACATTCCTGTCTATGTTCCACCTCGACTCCAAATCAGTCAAGCGCCGTGCGCTCTTATGTTATTCTGAGTTCCAGGACATTGTGATCGAGTGATCGCAGGACTGGACGTCTTAATTTGTTCCCGCGGAAGTAATTCGCGTGACTCCTATGTGCGTGCTCCAGTATTTATTATAATCATCCCGGAACCGAAGCTGGCACTGTGGCAAATAATCGTCTTCTACTAGTATGATCTAATACAAACACGCTAACAGTCATCAAGACTGGAAACGTAGTTGAGAATGAAAACTGAAGAAAAGAAAGAGCGATCGGCTAAAGACTAATAGCACAGTACTTAAACATTGGAAGGGGCTGTAATGAGGGGAGGGAGGCGAATGAACGAGAACGTTGTTTGTTGGGTCCAGAAGAGCGAGAGGGCGCCGTAGTATGCACCGAAGGAAGCGATGATGCCAAGGGCACCACCTGCAGTCGCAAAGTGTGGGTTGCCTACGTATCGGACGTCAGATAGAATATAATACTAGAAGGGAGAAAACGCACCGGTGAAAGCATTTATGGAAAGACAAGTGAGCGCGCAAACGGTGAATCCGAGCGTTACAACGATGGGGGCGGTTGTACGGATTGCGCCAAGCCTGTAATATTATTAAGGATGTGTCTGCAAAGCAAATTTCCTTAGACTCACAAGAAGAGGAACGTAATCAAGTCCCAGATGGCAAGGTAGATCCCGATGGCGTTGTAGAACTCCTGCCCAACAACCCCGTCAACGGTGTATGCAGCCCTGAGAGCTATGTGAGAGAGGACATGCAACAATGCTTGCAAACGACATACGCGAGGCCGATTTGAGGCAGGTAGAGAGCACCAAAAGATAAATTGAAACCTCCGTAGGTAGTAAAGACTGTTGCACTGAACGTGTTACTGTGGCAAAATCTTAGTGGTAGCTCTCCATCCAAAGGTCAGAACCATACCCAAGGAACATCTCCCACATGCCCACAAGCGTTTGTGAGATGCCGCCGTAGCTGGAAATGACTAGGTTACAATCAGATCATTTGCGAGTAACAAAAACTGACAATGTTGCGAAAACCAAGACCAAGTTAGGTTGACCAACGCTCTTGGAGGCGAGCGTCAATACTGACGAGCACAGGAAGACGGTACCGTAGGCCATCATGCCCAAGGGTGCCTAAAAGCCAATTACATGATGTTGACATAGTAGCAGTAAAACGTGGAAGACATACAGGGTTACCATACGTCCTCTGGAATGGCTGCATCTGTGGTGCAGGGGGTGGTGGGGCGTCCATGTTGACGGTTTGGACGTAGTAGTTGTCCCTTGGGTTCTCTTTTTCAGCAACAGACATGACTGGATGACCGGTGTCGACTTGTGGTGCTATGATCCTTCAGAGAGCGAGAATGAGGTTAGTTGTGCACGTCTACTTCAGTCCTTTATACCACTAGTAGGGCTGATGTATCTCCGCTAACGCATGGAACGCGGTGCCAATTGTACGCATGCACTCTGCTGCAGTGAATAGCGTGATTGATATCTAATATGAGTGAGGGAGTAAACCTTGTTACTATAGAATTCGAAGACGGGTGACCCTGGCTTCCAGGAACTGATTCAAAAGATGTACATACTCACTATCAACTACTCCCGATTATCTCGGACAGGGCTCCGACGAAGTCAAAACAATCGCGGAATATGGTTTTGGTTATTTTAATTTGGTTGTTGCAGCTCGTGCAGGCCATGCCAAGAGTATCTGTCCAGTCAGTCATTTTGATGGAAGGAACGGCTTCTCAGGCTAGTATTGGTTTACCTTGTAAGGGTGAGTCGCGACTCGCGACTCAGTGATCTACATGAAATGAACAGCCTGTATCAGGACTCTATGAGGAATACATCGTGATTGTGTCACTGCGGGTACTTCTGTATTTGTTAAGATCACAGTGTCTTGATGGTGTTGGCATATCAATGGTAAAAAGTCAAAGACTCGGAAGTCGCCGGTATTTGCCGCAACTGGGTCTGAAGCATCCCCCACGAGTCTCGAGTCCCAGGCGATAACGAGTTGCCTTGATCCTGACTTTTTGAGGTCACGGTTGCATCTGGAGTTACGCATAGTCCGCAACCATAATCATCATCCTTCATAATGGAGATTTTGAGGCTGTCGTTCACCCTTAGTCTTTCGAGTCATGAAGTTTAAATTGTGCTGTTTTCTCGTCCATTCGGTGGAAGCTTAGAAGAAGTTCGTTCCTCCAAACTTGACTAAGCTGCCGCTGGTGAGTATTTTAAGTTTGATGTCTTATCTTAGTTTTCCGGGGGGATTCAAATTTCACACACCCACAGTGAACATACAAGTTATCCACTAAGCAGGTAGCAAGAGGTATCAGAAGACCAAAGGTATGGAATTTGGCTCGACATTGCATGACTACGCAAACTTACCAGTCCACACTACGCATGTCGCACATTTGCGTATCTGGGTCTTATCGCCACATGGCTGGCCATGCGTTGGACCATCCGATATACCGTACACTGAATTTGATCAGCCCTTCATACATTCACCTTGCGTTCAAGTCCATCGCACGTGGTTGATGGTTACTTCCTTATCAGATTAAAATTTGGATGGCAAGAGTGGACAATTGAAGTACCAGATCGCTGGTTAAATTTGCAACGGCGGCAGTGTGCGGGCAATGGATACAAGTCGGGTACGTGCGAAGTTCCCGAACCCATGCTAATTGGGATGCACAATACATGTGCTTGTGAACACAAACATAGTTCTCCTTTGTCCGCCATTCACTACTCCATGGACAGCAAGTATGAATAGAGCATCACTCGGCGGACCAAGGTCAGGGTGGTGCGCGTTCCAGCAACATTGACCAAGCCTGTGGCAACCCAATGGTTTCAAGAAGATTTCATGCTCCGAGTCGGCCATTGCATGCGCACAACTGGAAATACTCGTGTGGGCACACTAATACTTGGTCCGCCCAGATACTTCAATCAACACGGGAAGCAATACTTTTCTTTTGTTCCCAAGGCAATATCAGATGTCAGTTTCGGTCCAGGAATATTGGCGCATCTTAGACTTGCATTTATGCGTGCATCTTGACACACGATACTGGAGACTGCTAGATGCCGGTAACGTGCTTGATGATTGGAGCGAGAGATAACGCAAGCAGTGAAATGACAGACATGTTTAAAATGCAATGGTCGAAAGGTTTTTCATGTTATGTCCTTCCAGTATGAATTATTTAGGTTTTCATGAAGCTGAGGACTAGGTATGATTCAAATATCAGCGAGAGATCAGAAAGTATGAGTAGTAACAATATAAGTACTCGTCACGACATTCATCCCCCAGCGAGCAGTATACAACTACCGAAATTATCTCCCCATGATTCCACCGTCGCGGGCGTCAAGTTACGTACATCGGACAGAAATTTAAGCCTAAGTAGCAAGAATATCACACGTTCAATTCAACTTCCGCGGTTCCGAGTCTACAACTTGGTACGTTGGAGTTCCCCAGAACTCCAATTACCCCAAGCGATTTCTTCAACAATGGCCTCAGTTCTTCGGTTATACAAGTCGGTGGCTTCAAATCATCCATTCTTAGTTTTGTTTGCTCAAGTATCTCAGTGCCGCTCTCATCCGAAGACCCGTGTTGGCACAGTCCGCCACTGCTGCCGTTTTATTTGGTGCAGGTGATGTGATCGCCCAGCAAGTTATCGAGCGCCAGGGCAAGAATCATGACGTGAGTATTGGTGTTACTACAGAAGGAACCAGTTTTGATCAAATCTGCGCAGTTCATGCGCACTGCACGCCTCACTTTTTATGGAGGTAAGATGAACCGAGTGCGGGCGGGATTAGCCTAATCCATGCCTAATTTTATCAGGAGCGTTCTTTGGGCCAGCCTTGACAAAATGGTATCAACTTCTGAACCGCATCAAGTTCTCCAGTCCTACGAAGGCTGTGGTATATCGTGTATGGGATGTGCTGTTTGCTCGAATTTCATGAGGAATGATCGCCTTTTTGCAGGTCTGGCTGGACCAGGCGGTCCTGACTCCTGGTTCGTTCACTACACGCGGATCTACTCGTCTTTCTCACTCTTCGCTATCTTCTAGTGGTTGTCGGATTCTTTTTCGGCACAATGAGTATCATGGAGGGAAAGGGTATCTCTGGTGCAAAGGAACGCATTAGTACTGTAAGTTAATCACCCCTGGAATCTGGTAACCATCTCACGTGTCTCCCAGGCGTATGCCCCAACGTTAATTCGTAACTGGTAATATTTGCGTTGTTGCCTACGCATCGTGCACTGAAATAGATCTAGGGGCGTCTTCATTCCCACCCAAATCATCAACTTCGCTATCGTACCGCATCACCTCCGCTTTGTTGTCGTGAGCGTCGTCAGCTTGTTTTGGAGTAAGTTTGAGTTTATCGAAAGCCCTTTCATCTTGATCATTGCCTTTTAGACACGTACCTCAGCGCTGTCAATGCCAGTTCACAGCACCAGGAAGTAATCGAATCAGGCAAAAGCACCGAGAAGTAGCACGATCGTAACTCGTGCGCCTCCCACCAGCATGTATATATCAACTAGACCATCGGCACTGCCATCCCACATAGAGATCTTTTGTTCTTCTTGCTGAAGCGTTCAGAATGCCTACTGAAGTCTAAGGTGGATAAGCATTGTAGTGAACGACTCGAGTATTGTCATTGCGCACGCACGCACACATTATTATCCTCTTCCTTGTTCTTCAGATGGACCAAGCGGAAGTATGTGTATGATACGATATAGCTTCCGGGACGCGCTTTGTTCGAAATCAGACATTTCAGGCACAGCGAGCTGTCCCGACCCATAAGATCCGCGCCATTTGCGTTCCTCCAGTATCATTACCACCAATCGGTGTTCCTAGAATGTTATCCGGTTTCTAAACTACCTCCGCTCTATAGTGAGGCCAGACTCTAGAGCTCACCTGAAATTTGTAATCGAGATTTTTCTGCACAGTACTGTGATTCAATTTGGTGGCCAGATCAAAGTGCCAACCCACAGTGGGATCATAACCTGCGCTTCTGCTCTAAGGAACCCAAACAACTATTCCCAAAGGTGTACATGTGCGCAGGTAGGCGCCCAGGCCCTGATGCCGACTGGGAAATTTCTCACGTGGAAGCGCCGCTACGTAGGCGTTCCTTTTCCTTTTTGAAAGTTGCGGCGTAGCAAGTGGAGAGCCAATATATATATGTCAAGGACTTGCTGGTGAGTACTCCCGGTGGTTATTCTTTGGTGCTACTTTCTGACATGATTTCGAGCATTAGTCAAGAATCCAGAAGAACGGAGACCCGGCACACCGTCGACTTTGGCAGCGGAACATATCCGAGTCAACATGGAAACATCACGATCCATCGTCAGGGAGCAGGTGGTCGCATTGTCCATCCTTTATACTGCATGGTGGTCCAGATCATAGTTGCATATAATTTCCGACTTGGCTGTTAAGATCTTCGACGCGACGAGTTGGAGTGGACGTATCCAAGCTTTCACTCGAATTTCACTCCGGTTCAGGTGAAACAGGCAGCAGGGATATGATTGTTCCATGGCGCGAGCCGCGTGCGAAGTGGGAAAATACTGGAATGTGATATCGATGCCTTGTTCGTACGTCCAAATCACATTCGGCAGGCTCGTATGGCGGTGGATGAGTGAATTTCAATGGCTTGAGTTTGTCGTTTGCTTTGTGCCTTCACTGTAACCAAGTCTGTCGCGGTTTTTAGCCATAATCATGCGTACCTGCTAGACTCGCAATCACTTGTCTGTGGTAGTGTATGCCAGCCTGGCCACGAGCGTCTCTGTAATCTTATATGAGTATATTTTAATACGGTGTAAATTGAATGCACAGGCGATGTTCTATTGATACATGGGAGATTCGGCTCGTGATGACTCTGGCAAAAAAGACACATTAGAAGTGCCCTTTGCTTTGGAATTCCAGGAGGTGCAGCGTCCAGGAGCATGAAATGGTATGAGTGCAAATGTCAGTGGCAGTGCGTCACATGACTCACGGCCGAATAAATAGAAAATTGAATTGGCAACCTGTAATCATCGCGCTGACCTTGTTCCTCTCATTGTCAAGGCACACCAACACCAATGACCATGTCCTCTTGATCACACAGTATTTAGTTTGATACAAGATCATTCTCTCCCCATAGCGCTGTCAGATCAATCAGACGAGTCGTATATATAAACATTCGGCTTTTCTTTGTGCGCCGTTGACTCTTCACTGGTTTCAAATTACCTTGCGAAATACACTCGATTCTACATCTTGCCAAAATATTGGTGTACTGACTGAGTAGTATGATACAATTCGGTATCACTCTGAGACTTACATGCCCCCCTCAGTGGCTGGCTACAACTGGACCCTGGTCATGACACTTCAACGCAGATTCTTCCGCTAATCCTGGTCGGTGATTTCCATTCCCAGCGCTTATTAGTGCAATCATATCAGCGTCTATATCGTGCCGACAGCCGTAGTATGACCATGAACCTCAACCTCCCTCTCAGCTGAACTCTATCCACAGTCCCCGTATCATTAACCCCGTCCACGCCACTCAACCCGTCTTCGAACCTCATAAATCTGCTCCATCGTAACATCATGCCTCGTCGCTCAAAACGCCGATATATCAGACTTGAAGGCAAGTTTCTCCACATTACTTTCGGATCAATGTCATGATCCTCAAGCTCTATCTACAGTCATCAGCGGAACGAGTCTTCAAGTCCCCTCCTGGCGCATTCCCGCTGGCATCTACATATCCATCAATGTCGACTCCCGGAAACGCTGGAAATCGGCCGTTAGTGTCGTGTCATCTGATAAATCTGTAGTGTGGGGGAATACTGTAACTCTGTACAGTTCATGCAGACTTTCTGACGTGATGCGAGAACTGATTATCGGTTTATAGATCATCACACTCCTTACCTGCATTGTCAGTGGAGATCAGGGCGACCTTTGAGCTTGGTCGAATGCTAGGGGGTGGAGAGGTCATCGGAGCACTTCAAATGTCGTGGGATGAGCTACTCAATCATGGAGATGAGCCATTCGGTGAATGATTCGCTTCTCATTTATGCAGATGCACTAACGTCCCGTAGATTTGTCCTTCCCACGCGTGCGCGGTGTCCACCCTTCCGTCAAGTTGAAGGCCGCCGTTGTACATACTTGCGACCATCAGGACGATGCACTGTTTGATGTGAGTGATGTTATTCTGTCCCGTCGACTTTTACTAATAGATTACCAATGTAGTCCCTTGCAGACCGCGAAATTGCTCGAGACACAGATGCGGGCCACGCGCGATTTGCCAAATACGTGGGACGCAAAACGGTCTCTCATCTGAACGATGCTGTAGATCATTTTCAATTGGTTCTGGACCGGTGCCCAGTCAGCCATCCAGATCATGCAACGGCTCTCACCAACCTCGCGTGGGCCCGCCTTCAAGGCTACATCCGAGGTGATCTTGAAGACATCGATGCCACCACTTCCCTGTTCCGCGATGCCCTTGCATTGCGTCCGCAGCAACATCCCGATCATCTCTTATCTCTATATAATCTTACCCAAGCGCTGACTTGGCGCCACAACAAGAAAAGTACTGCTGCCGACATTCGCGAAGCCGCCCAACTCTATCATGAACTGCTGCCTCTCTGTCCAAAGGGTACTTACTTTCGTAGCATTGCAGCAGGGAAAAATGGTGTCGATCATGTGATCGGCGGATGCAACAACCTTCCAACAGATGCATCCGATGAAGGCATCCACCTTCGAAGAGTCGTCCTCGAGCTCTGTCCTCTGGGCCATCAACTCCGTCCCAGATCTCTTGAGGAGCTTGCACAAGCAGTTGAAACACGCTTTGATCAGCATGGTAGCATCGATGATCTTGACATGAGCATACAACTTGGTCGTGAAGCCGTGTCTCTGTGTCCCGAGGGACATGCTGACCGCGATCACTACTTGGACAACTTGGCCTTTTCACTCTCGTCCCGCTTTGATCATCAAGGCAAAGCTAATGACCTTGATGAGGCCATCTTTTGGCACGAAGAAGCGCTGCGCTTGCGCCCTGTTGGACACAAATTTCGTGATTACTCATTGGATAACCTAGGGACTGCCCTTGTCGCCCGTTTCAACACACGCAGCGACATTGATGACATCACCCGAGCTATCAGCCTCCATCGCGAGGCACTAACGTTGTGCCCACCTGGGCATCTACATCATGACACCACACTTAACAACCTTTCCCTCGCACTCCAAACCAGATATGACAAATCACATGTTAGGAGGGATCTTAACGAGGCTATTGACCAGTCTCGCGAATCCCTTCGGTTAACACGGCTTGACCATCCAGAGCGCCATATAACTCTTTTCAATCTGAGCTCGGTACTCTGCTCTCGTTTCATGCAAACTCAGAAGGATGAAGATGTCGAGGAGGCCATCACTCTTTGCCAACAATCATTGGAGGCTTTGCATTCGCTGCACCCAGATCGACACTACTCCTATCTCAGGCTACAGGAAGCCTATATGTCTCGTTACTGCATCCAGTACAAGCCTGCCGATCTAGCACTTGCAGTGGAGAACTTCAGACTCGCATCACGACACACCACTCATGGCTTTCCAAACCGCATCATTCAGGCATATAAGTGGGCTGTTGCAGCAGAGCAGCATGGTGATGAATCCGCACTGGAGGCCTACTCGACATTTTTCGAGCTTCTGGATGCTCATTTGGCAACACGATCGTCGGCAACTTCACGGCGGGAAGCTGCTGCTGCCTTCCATTATGCCAGATCACTGCCTGTAGACGCAGCCTCGTGCGCTATACGTCGTGATAATCTACCACGAGCAGTTGAACTTGTGGAGCAGGGCCGTGGACAGCAGTGGTCGCTGGCATCTCGACTCAGGACTCCAGTCGAAGAACTCGAGTCAGCAAAACCGACACTGGCGCGCAATTATTTAGAGCTGAGCAAACGCGTTTCCAATGCAGCCCAAAGTTCTGCAACCATCACCGACAGAGCTGCTGCTGATCGGGAAGCAACAGAGTATAGGATACTTACAAGGCAATGGGAAGCCGCGGTAGCTGAGATACGCGATCTTCCGGCGTTCTCGCGGTTCCTGCTTCCACCTTCCTATGAAGACCTCCAAGCGGCAGCGCGCCAGGGCCCGGTCATCGTCTTCATTGCCAGTCAATACTCGTGCAGCGCCATCATCGTCCCGACGTCAGGAGACCCCCATCATGTTTCCTTGCCGTCCATCGGCCTCGCAGATCTGACCAATCTCAAGGATCGCTTTACTAGGGCAATACGAGATTCATCTCGGATGAACCCAGGGGAGTCCAGGACAGATCTAATAGTGCTCTCGCGGATAATATGGGACCAGATCATGCTACCCATCGTCAACGTACTCGAGCACGTCCTCAAGCTAAAGCGCCGCTCTCGAATTTGGTTGTGTCCAACTGCAGCTTTCACGTCCATTCCTCTCCACGCAGCTCACCCATTTCAAACAAAGGCAGATCGTTCTGGGAAGGAGCCATGCCTGGAGGATCTCTACATTTGCTCTTACACGCCAACACTTTCAGCTCTGATCAGATCAAGACAGTTGATGAAGAAGCGCGTGCCTCCATCCTTTGTGGCCATCGGACAGGGTCAACCAGGTGCAGGAAAAGGCAAGGCGCTCCTGGCCGTCGACAGCGAGCTCGAGCTTGTCCATAAACTCGTCCCTGCGACAGCCAACCGCACCACTATTTCTGGCAACGCAGCCACACGAGCAGGTGCGCTCGAAGCGTTGCAGCAGAACACATGGGTGCACCTTGCTTGTCATGGGAAGCAGGACCCTAAGCAGCCTTACGATTCGCATTTTGTCATGAGAGACGAACATTTGACGCTGCTCGATATCATGGAGAGACATCTTCCGCAGGCCGAGTTCGCGTTCTTATCTGCTTGTCATACCGCCGTCGGCGATGAGGAAACGCCCGACGAAGTGATCCACCTCGCAGCTGGTATTCAATTTTCAGGGTTCAAGAGCGTCGTTGGCACGCTGTGGGAGGTCGACGACTCCGTCGCGAAACACGTCGTCGAAGCTTTTTACGGGTATATGTTTGGAGATTTGAAGGATGGTGGTGTGATGGACTGCATGAAGGCGGCCTGGGCACTCAACTGTGCTACGCACGCGGTGAAGACGAAAGTGCCGCTCGAACAGAGGATGGTTTTTGTTCATATCGGTGTGTAGTCCTACGTCGTATTACTGTCGTCTGGTACATATTCACGAGTTGTTGATCTTTTGTCCCGTTGGTGTACCTGGTCTCTTCTTTGATACTTGCTTTGCATCCCTCTTGGAAGCATTCATTCATTGCTCGAAGGTTCTTGAGAACCAGGTTGTTTTCGTCCACTAATTCCAACAACGCAGGGTGTAGTCAAAAACTTATGAGACCTGACGCCCTCCCAGACCGTGCATACATTGACAATAAGCTGAGGATCAAATCACGAGCCCCAGGTCCTCCATCTCTTTCGTGACATGGGTATTTCATACGCGAAATAGACAAGATTCAGAACGCGAACAAAAAAGACCCACCCAAAGTGCTCCTTGCTTACGACCGGTGCAGCGTCCAGGCACATGCATGATAAAATGATGTAATTGATGTCGGTGACAGTACATCACGTAAGGAACACTTACATAAATAGAAATTTGAATTGGCGTCCTGGCAGAACTTCGTTCAGTAAGGTGGCCGCCTGGCCTCTTCACGCGGTGCGAATGATAAATATTGTCCCACAGTGCTTGGTTTGATATGTGGGGAATGCGGCAGCGGTCAAGCATACAGTTGCAATTGGTTCGCTTTTCAAGTTGACGTTCTTTTCTCATTCCTTTTTCCAGGCAAGCTAGATCATCCTCCCTTCGTCATCAGCTCAATTGGATGAATTATTTGGTTCTTCTTGGCGTGCCATCTTCAGTGGTTTTAACATTGTTCGCATTACCATACAAAATACACCCGATTTCACATCTTGCCTTGGTGTGCTGACTACTGAGTTGTACGATACAAGTCCAACTACTCTGAGACTTGTACCCCCCCTTTGATCTCGGCTGGCCACTTTCGCCGAGGTGTCCTCCCTCTCAGCTGAACTCTATCAACATTCCCCATATCTTTGTCCCCGTCCTCCCTTCTCACTAATTCCGTGGCCCACTCAGCCCATCCTAGATCCTCATCTATTTGCGCTATCCACCATCATGCCTGGTAGCTCAGAAAGCCGATATATCAGACTGAAAGGTGAGTCCCTTTGGACCGCCTTCGTATCTGTTATCATCCTTACACAATATCTACAGTCATCAGCGGAAATAATCTTCAAGTCCCCTCCTGCCGCATTCCTGCTGGCATCTACATATCCATCAATGTCGACTCCAGGAGGCGCTGGAAATCACCCATCAGTGTCTTATCATCTGACAGATCTGTGGCTTGGGGGAATACTGTCACTCTGTAAAGTCCATAAATACTTTCTGACGTGATGCGAGAACTGATTATCGGTTTATAGATCATCACACTCTTCACCTGCGTTGTCAGTGGAGATCAGGGCGTCCTTTGAGCTTGGTCGAACGCTAGGGGGTGGAGAGGTCATCGGCGAACTTCAAAGGTCGTGGGATGAGCTACTTGATCATGGAGATGAGGCATTTGGTGAGTGGTTCGCTTCTCATTTATGCGCATACACTAACGTCACGTAGATATATCCTTCCCAGCCGTGTTCGGTGTCCACCCTTCCCTTAAGCTGAAGGTCGCCATTGTGCATGCTTGCGACGATCAGGACGACGCACTGATTGATGTGAGCGACGCTGGTATCTGTCCTGTTAGCTTTTGCTGACAGAACGCAAACTGCAGTCCCTCATAGACTGCGAGATTGCTCGAGACACAGATGCGGGCCACGCACAACTTGCCGCATACGCGACAAGCAAGACAGTCTCTCACTTGAACGACGCCGTAGAGCATTTTCAGTTGGTTCTGGACCAGTGTCCGGTCAGCCATCCAGACCATGCAACGGCTCTCACCAACCTCGCGTGGGCCTGCCTTCAAGGCTACATCCGAAATGATCTTGAAGACATCGATTCCACCACTTCCCTCTTCCGCGACGCCCTTGCATTGCGTCCGCAGCCCCATCCCGATCATCCCTCATCTCTATACAATCTTACCCAAGCGCTGGCTCGGCGCCACAACAAGAAAAGGACTGCCGCCGACATCCGGGAAGCCGCCCAACTCTATCATGAACTACTGCCTCTCTGTGCAGAGGGCACCTACCTTCGTATCATTGCAGCAGGGAAGAATGGTGTCGATTATGTGATCGGCGGATGCAGCAATCTTCCAATAGACGCATCTGATGAGGGTATCCACCTTCGAAGAGTCGTCCTCGAGCTCTGTCCTCTAGGCCATCAACTCCGTCCCACAGTCCTCAACAAGCTTGCACAAGCAGTTGAAGCACGCTTTCATCAGCACGGCAGCATTGATGATCTTGACACGAGCATACAGCTTGGTCGTGAAGCCGTGTCTCTGTGCCCCGAGGGACAAGCTGACCGCGGTATCTACCTGAACAACTTGGCTGTCTCACTCGCGTCGCGCTTCAATCATCAAGGCAAATCTAATGACCTCGATGAAGCCATCTCTTTGCACGAAGGAGCGTTGCGCCTGTGCCCTGTTGGACACCAATCTCGTGATTTCTCATTGGACAACCTAGGGGATGTTCTCGTCAAACGTTTCAACAAACGCAGCGACATTGATGACATCACCCGAGCTATCAGCCTCCGTCGCGAGGCACTGACGTTGCGCCCACCTGGGCATCCACGTCGTGACACCACGCTTAGTAACCTTGCCCTCGCGCTCCACACCAGATATGGCAAATCGCATGTTAGGGAGGATCTTAACGAGGTCATTGATTTATATCGCAAATCCCTTCGATTAAAGCGTCTTTACCATCCAGAGCGCCATAAAACTCTTCGCAATTTGAGCTCGGCGCTCTGCTCTCGTTTCACGCAAACTCAGAAAAATGAAGATGTCGAGGAGGCCATCACTCTTTGCCAAGAATCATTGGCGGCTCTGTCTTCACTGCACCCGGGCAGGTGTCTCAGCTACAGGTGGCTGCAAGAGGCCTATTTGTCTCGTTACCAGAGTCTACACGACCCTGCTGATTTGTCGCTAGCTATAGAGAACTTCAGACTAGCATCAAGACATCCTACTCAAGGATTTCCTCGTCGTATCGAAGTGGCTATTAGCTGGGCTCTTCGAGCAGAGGTCTATCAACATGAATCTGCCCTGGAAGCATACCAAATGTGCTTTGAGCTTTTCGATGGCCACGTCATGACGCGGTCGTCGGTCGTCTCGCGGCGTGAGGCTGCAGCCGCTGTTCGCGGTGCACGATCACTTCCTGTAGATGCAGCCTCATGTGCCATACGTCGTGACAATATACGACTAGCAGTTGAACTTGTGGAGCAGGGCCGTGGCCAGCAGTGGTCGCAGGCATCTCGACTCAGGACTCCAGTCGAAGAACTCGAGTCAGCAAATCCGAAACTGGCGTGCAATTATTTAAAGCTGAGCAAGCTCATTTCCAATGCAGCCCGGAGTTCTGCAACCATCACCGACAGAGCTGCTGCTGATCGGGAAGCAACAGAGTATAGGATACTTACAAGGCAATGGGAAGCCGCGGTAGCTGAGATACGCGGTCTTCCGGCGTTCTCGCGGTTCCTGCTTCCACCTTCGTATGAAGACCTCCAAGCGGCAGCGCGCCAGGGCCCGGTCATCGTCTTCATTGCCAGTCAATACTCGTGCAGCGCCATCATCGTCCCGACGTCAGGAGACCCCCATCATGTTCCTTTGCTGTCTGTCACCCTTGCAGATCTGACCAATCTTAAGGATCGCTTTACCAGGGCAATACGAGATTCATCTCGGATGAACCCAGGGGAGTCCAGGACGGATCTAATAGTGCTCTCGCGGATAATATGGGATCAGATCATGCTACCCATCGTCAACGTACTCGAGCATGTCCTGAAACTCAAGCGCCGCTCTCGAATCTGGCTGTGTCCCACTGCAGCTTTCACGTCCATTCCTCTTCATGCAGCTCACCCATTTCAAACAAAGGCGGATCGTTCTGGGAAGGAGCCATGCCTGGAGGATCTCTACATTTGCTCTTACACGCCAACACTTTCAGCTCTGATCAGATCTAGACAGTTGATGAAGAAGCGCGTGCCTGCATCCTTTGTGGCCATCGGACAGGGTCAACCAGGTGCAGGGAAAGGGAAGGCGCTCCTGGCCGTCGACAGCGAGCTCGAGCTTGTCCATAAGCTCGTCCCTGCGACTGCCAACCGCACCACTATTTCTGGCGACGCAGCCACACGGGCAGGTGCACTCGAAGCGTTGCAGCAAAACACATGGGTGCACCTTGCTTGTCATGGGAAGCAGGACCCTAAGCAGCCTTACGATTCGCATTTTGTCATGAGAGACGAACATTTGACGCTGCTAGATATCATGGAGAGACATCTTCCGCAGGCCGAGTTCGCGTTCTTATCTGCTTGTCATACCGCTGTCGGCGATGAGGAGACGCCCGACGAAGTGATCCACCTCGCAGCTGGTATTCAATTTTCAGGGTTCAAGAGCGTCGTTGGCACGCTGTGGGAGGTCGACGACTCGGTCGCGAAACACGTCGTCGAAGCTTTTTACGGGTATATGTTTGGAGATTTGAAGGATGGTGGTGTGATGGACTGTACGAAGGCGGCCTGGGCACTCAACTGTGCTACGCACGCGGTGAAGACGAAAGTGCCACTCGAACAGAGGATGGTTTTTGTTCATATCGGTGTGTAGTCCTACGTCGTATTGCTGTCGTCTGGTACATGTTATTGATCTGCGGTCTCTTTCATCCTCTTGTACCAATGACCTGATACATTCTTGCTCTCTAGCTATCTCCGTTTCGTTTACTTTGTCACGTTTTTGTCGCTCACCGAAGTTCCTGTGTACTTGACTCATTTGCAACTCCGTCTGTTACTTGGGTACTTAGATAGCGGGAGTTAGGCCAGTCGAACATACCCGCGCCTTCCAGTCATATAAGGGGACCCTTCAAGTTTCACCCCTTCTGCACTATGTAACCTCAACTAACCACTGCCAATGTAGTCGAGTCAGAAGCAAATCCTGGATGGCTGCTTCGACTTGTGACCCATATGTGTACTGCTTGCATCTTCGACATCAGTCCTAATCTACCAATGAAGCATCCACCTAGTATGCGCTGTGTTGTGCATACGACACGGTTCTTTTTATGAGTTATCGGCCTTGCTCAATGCTCACAACGAGTTGTTGAAGGTTGTTGATCGTGAAGTCAGAAGCAGGAGTTTAGCATGGAGATGGTAAGTAAGAGTCCGTTTCTACTTTGTCCGGTATATGGCTATCCCAGCTAGCCAAAGCTATAGTGTAAATCATTGGAGTAGGGCTGTAGGGCTATTTCTAAAGAACCAATCTTTGCATCTTCCAATGCGCGTCACAGCACCAGATACCGTTTATCCACGATAAGTTAAAGGCCTCCGGGGGTCCATGCAGTCCTGTGAACCACGCGATTTCCTTTGACGACAAAGTCAATACGTGAACATAACTCTTTTAAAGACCTACCGACCTTTAAAATGCCGCTTCAAGTTTCAGTAACGCGCCTCGTCCGAGCTCCAGAATGCAAGTGCTAAGTGACTATACCTTGGTTGAAGGTATCGCCAAACTAGACTTCCCATGCAATCTCATGGATCAGGCGTCCGAGGATGCTCATGGATGTATCGTCCTCCTTGAATGCCCGACGTCCACCCAAACGCGACACCCAAAGCGGTTGCTGGGCTGAACAAAGAATAATACTCTCTCCCAAGCCTGACCTTGACCGCAACCAGATCGTATGGGCTATCTTCTGAGGTTGTGATCGACTCAGCAACTTCTCGTTCGAAGGTATGAGAGCCGGAAACAAGGAAATAGTCCCGCAAGGAGTACATATTCAATTCGATGGGATAAACGGTCAGGTCCACCTCTACGATGGAGCGATCATTTTCGGAGGTTTTCACCACATCTTTATCGAGCGCCCTGATTTCGTTGACGCGTTCTTCGCATATCCAAGACTCGATCATCGCAATAACGGGCAAACTTTTGCGGATCTCGCGTACATCTTGATTGCCTTGAGTTTGATCATCAGATAAGACTTTATAAATGCATAGGACAAGAATCTGACCGAGACCAGAACGCAGCATGCGGCAGTGAACACGGTGGCCGGATTCCCAAGCTTCCTTCTGGCAATATTTTGAGCAGTAACGTGTCAGCATGCACCCTGAACAACGATATGCTGTGACATCGTCTTCAGAGAAATTGAGAGAGCACTGATATAAAGGATTTTAGTTGGCGAAGAGAAGCGGACCGTTCTCGAACGCACTTTCGGGCTACAACATTGATACCGGTAGAAAGGAGCTCCCTCAGGCAGCTCGTGGAAATTGGTGAAGGTACGGGCTGCGGAGTCAACGGCTTGCCATAACTCCCATAATACAGGGTCTTGGGACGCTCGTTCTTCAAGGCCTAGCCGATCTAATCTCTGAAGGGCAGGTTGAAGAACCCGTAGCACTTTTGAGAATACGAAGAACCGGGGAAGCTCTTTGAGCAGTTGAATGTCATGGTCATCCTCAAAGCGTTTGGTATTGTCAACACGTTCAGCTCGCGATGACCCAGTCCGTAGGAGACATTCGAGTAGCCCATGCTGAATGGCCTGAGATATCACCAAAGCAGAGTCATTTGCGCAATTCATTGAATACCCGATATAGCGATATGCTATATATAACACTCTGCGTCGCGCCGCCAGCCCTATATCTGGTTCATTATCGGAACTATTCCAAGCAGGGGTTAGGAGTCGTTCCCAGAGTGTTCTGATAGCACTTAGGACAGTACGAATTGAGCCGATTTGGAGGAGCAATTCGTGACAACCGCCCTCTCTATCGCCCAAGGATTGCATGAAGAGGATGGCTTGAGCCAAACCAGTAGCACATACTGTCATGGATGAGAAGTCAACGTTTTCTCTTGCTCGTAACCGAGGTTCTGGCATATTGGACACCTCTTTAGTCATACGACGAATATATCGGAGGGCTAATGAGGCCATGGGGAGGGTTCCGCCGGCAACAGAGGAGATGATGGATACTGGCAGAGACGCAGGGGTGTCTTCCATGCAAATAACGCTGAGCGAGCACATATTCGCACGTATCAGTGCACTGAGATTTTTGTCGCCTTCTCGAAGAGGATCAGCGACATCATCACTCTTCAACCCATCGACGATGACCCAAGCCCGGAAGAAGAATGCTTGAACAGTGGGGTTCGTTCTCATCAACTGCCTGCCAATTGTTGTGAATTGACACAAGGTTGATAGTGGATGTATGGTAATCCTAAGAGCTTCGTAAGTGCTAACAGACAAGCCATGTGGGAGGGCAGCGGGTCTTTGCGAAGGTGGGAGGAAATTGTTGCTGAAGAACTGCATCCACGGGAAGAGCATCTCCCACTTTGAAGCAACAGCGTCATGGACAATGCGTTCTCCAATACTGATATTGCTGCCGAGGTTATGACAAATTTGTACAATGCCACCCATGGACCATTTGGCGAGCATGATCACTGGTACAACATCAGGACTAATTCTGTCCGGAATAGGGTATGCCTCCAGTTGTGCGTGAAAGACGGGAAGTAAAAGTGGCGTGACATCCTTGAGTTGATTGAGACTACCAACGACATCTCGGAGATCTTCGACTGAGCCACGCAATGCTCCATCAATTTTACGCTGTAAGAGCGAAAAACAAGGAATCAGCGTCGTCATGCTTCTTGAAGAGAATCGAGCATACCTGCATCAACCGAGGCAGAGCCCTGAGAGCTTCCCTATCCCGTGCGTTAATTCTGGGCGCCATGAGTGAATAGTGGTATCGGTCATCGATGGTATCAACATAGCATCGTACATAAGCATTTCCAGATCTAAATTTGTAATATGGACCAAACAATGTTGTCAACCTTGTGGCGGTGCCACCATATTATGAACAAGAAAAACACGCAACAAGACAACAAAAAACCCGAAAAACACAAAAAAAGTCGAATTTACCAGGACCAAGTCAAGGCTTGCTAAAGTTACTAACTTACGGGATCTAGTTGGTGGTCGCATATCCTCAATTGTCAAACTTCGTTTCTTCACTATTTCCATTGCCACCGTGCGTGGCGTTACCGGTGTGGGCTTTCTGTGGCGTGCTACTCGCCAACACGAGCCCATACAATAGTGCAGCATAGAACGCCACACCACCGTATTATCCTGCTTCTTATTGAACGTGGTACGCTTTCCCTTCTTTTCTGAGCACTGATTCTGTGTTGTCTTGTAAAATCTGGGAAACAGCAGAAGTCTCGTAGACCCCTGGTGTGTGTTACGACGAGCTGAAGGTAATAGATGGTGTTCTGGAGTGATCTTGTTTCTCCATCTTTAATGACCGCTATCTACCTCGTGATGTTATGTAGGTCGCCATCTCTTCCGGAGCGTCTGCTGCAATTGGGCTGATTACCTTTTGCCACAGGCACTATATATAATTCTTCTGGGAATTCTGCAAACGTATGGTGCAAGGACTACGCATTACGCATTCCTGATACTAGTGCGCACCTTGAGAAACGTGTTATCACCTATGGCAATTGCATCGTCTTCTACCATCGTCAATCGGAATGCTTTGATATGGTACGCATGGTACGCGTGCAAAACTCGTTACAAAATAACATGACATACCCATACATACAATACGAATCGGCGATATGTCCGCTGGAACAGTAACAGTACAGGAAACAGAAAGAAGGTATGTAGCCAATTCATTGGATAAGATGAGAAAAAGGATACCTCCTAGTTCAAGGTCGGCGCCTCTGCATCAGGCGCGAAGCGAAGTCGTGCAAGGAGTATGGTATCCCAGATCTTGTGCGTCCGCGATACCTTACTCGTAAAGTTGATCCGCGAGGGGAAGAACTCTTTGCCTTCAGACTTGACCGTGAAAGTGCCCCATGGATGGTTCGCTTTGCGAGAAGAGAAAACGTTGAAGTATGCCTCCCCTGACAACACGGGATCGGTCACAAACAGAGCGTAGTCGCGCGCGTTTACGGTGCCCGTCACTGTGAAACAACGTTATTCGGACTAAGCTAGGGAGGTAGACGTTGACATGTACGTACCAAGAAAGACGTCTTCTTTCTGGATAGGGTGACTCGGTGCGTATTCTTGCAGGATCACTTGTATGTTGTCTTTAAACCACTGTGAAACTGCGGGAAGACTACCATGGGAGAAGTCCCGGATTTCGAACGACTCGGCGTAGACCGCAGCTGTCTTCTTACCAGCTTCCAGGGGAAATGATTGTCTGCGAGATACGTTCTCGCCGCTGCAAATGTTCGGCATAAAACATACAGCCATAGGCTTAAGTAAGTAAAACTTACTCGTGACGGTTGCCGCCGAATTTGAATCTGCTCAGCATACTCGAACCATTGTTATGAACACGACGTGCCTTCCCGATGTTGATGCTACCGTAATCCCGCAAGGAAGGCATACATTTTGCCACGTCGCCCTCGGCCTTCTTCTTTCCTCCAATCTCAATGACGTTGCAGAAAGTTATGAACTCCCCGTCAGGTTTGGATACATATCCCACAGCACCCACCTCGATAGGTGACGGATACCAAAGAGGCGTCGTGACTAGCAAGCAATGAGTATCAGCGCACACGATCGCATTATAATGGTGAACAGAACTATGACTTACACAAATCTCCATACCCGTGGGTGTCCTTGGCTAAAAGCCTGTAGCGCCTCTCATCTCGCATAGCACGTGCCCACGTGGACATGGACATCATTTCAAGGAGACCGTCGGTGGTGTACTCGAAGACAGCGCCAGCCTCACCGACAGCGTTTGGATCTGTAAAACCTGATGTCCCGCTGGACATAGACGACTCTGGAACGTTTGGCAAGTCTAGGTCTGGTTCTGAATGTCCGAACTCAGACCCAAATCCAGATGACGTGCTATAATAATCGGACATGGATGGAGTGTGTGCTAGCCAAGAATGGCCTTCAGAAGTGGGTGTACCAATGGCTCGAAGGCCAGGAGAGAGACGGTCTGAAAAGCCAATGACCGGTGAGTTCACGGGACCATTCGGCGTACAAGGGGTTGCTAAGCCATCCGCACCATAGGGATGTAAGAAATTCCGACAGCCTCGAAGCCAAAACACTGTCATGGAAAATGGTGAACGGCAACGGGGGTCACGCGCCCAGCAGCAGGTGATGACTGGGAGGACAATCGTGGAAAGAGGGGTGTCGGACACCTCTGGGCGAGCATCGTGTTCTGGAAACACATGAGCAAGCTTGAAAGTCAGACAAGATGTGTTGAACGTACCGAGCACGATCCGCTTTATATCTTCGTCGTCTCGGGTGCCATAAGGAATGCCACCCATATTGAGGATCTCCACGCAGCAGATGGCAAAAGCGTAGACGTCCGCTTGCATTGTCGGACTTGCGGCACCATCCAAAATTTCTGGCGCTTTCCACCTCGGCGTCCCATCTGTGCAATCAGGTGGTCAGAAATAAAACGCTACTTCAAAAGTCAACATACTTGGTCTTTGACACCCGCTCAGCCTGTAGGCATCATCCTTGAGTTCGCTCTGACCGAAGTCAGCAATGGCACAGTTTCCTTCTGCATTCACGAACACATTTGCACACTGTTCCAATACATGAGCAGAGCGTAGGGACATCGTGTCGCTCACGAACCTTTAAATCACCATGCACCACTCCTTGGGCATGCAAGTATTCCATCCCGCCAGCGATCTGAGAGATAAATCGGAACTGGTCCACTTCGCGTGGCGTGGCGTAATCATCGCGTGCCATGGTCAGCAACCACTCCACGAGGCTTCCGCGTTCGTATAGCTCGCTCACGATGAACCATGGCTTGGAGCCATGGGCGCTACTCGCCCCGAACATACGAACGACCTGAGGGTGTTTGAGTCTGCGCCACAGCTCGACCTCTCGACGAAATGTCGAAGCTGGGGTAAAGTCGTGGAGAACCTTGATGGCGACCAATCTATCGCGCCAGGATCCAGCATAAACTCTAGAGAATGACCCTTGGCCGATCATCTCAAACCGGTCGACCTCATATCTGAAAAATTATATCTATACAGAGCACAACATAAAACTGAGAAGGCACCCACCGCGTGATCGTCCATGAAGGAAGTTCCCATGGCAAAAGAGGGTTGTCACTGCCGGCGCCTCGCACCTGCATGCAGCGCAGCTTCGACATAGAGACGATGCTAGCATCCAGAAGCTCCATCTCAGCGAGAGTACTGTCGCTGGCGGCGGTCGTCCGTGAGAATGCATGGCGCAGGGACTCTAACTGTCGCCGCATGGCCTTCATTATTTCGACAGCTTCGTTCCGTTCAATCTCCAAACCATTGAGGACGTCAGCATCGCACAGTGCAGTACTGATAAAGCCAGGAAGATGTTCGAGCTGGAATTGGTCGTGACGAAGTTCCTTATCCGGATTGTCTTCAGGGAAGATAGGGGGCAGCTCGCGACGAACCTCGCCTTCGGCGGTCGACAAACACTCTGGCATAGATGGGACGGTCTCTGCAGGTGGATGACATATGTTGCGCTTCTGGCCTGCTGCGGACGTCTCTGGGTCCGGAATTGATGGTGCATGTGCTAGGTCCGCACATAACGTTGCGGTGTTATCCGAAAGAACCGATCCCAGATCTTGAATCTTCCCATCAAGACACGAAACATTCTTGACAATCCTCACTGATACTGTCGCCTGCACCGTGAGCTGAAGTTTCATATGATGATCGTGTGGCAAAAAAAAAAAAGGCATACAGTGAATCTTAACCAAGCATCCATCAAAGCTTGATCGCAATTGCAAAGTTCTTTTGCGATTTCAGCTCTCCTAATGAAACGTTTGAGCATCGGGCGGCGGCTGATTCTACAGAGAAACCTCTCGATCTACGATTTACGCCGGTGTCAATACTAAAACAGAGGCAGAGGGGTAGCAAAAACATACTTGGAAGATAACTTGTCTAAAGACGTGGAAGGCCGCATCGAGTTCCTTGCCAACGATGGGGCCGGCCCCTTCGATCTGCTCACGCACAAAGTAAAGCATTCCTGCGCAGCGTTCGACAATGCGAAGGCAAGAAAGGCGATTCGACTGTATAATGATGATATTGAAGGCAAAGAAGTATGTGATATCAGCAACGATGGGGATAATTGGCCATGGTGTAAGTAACTCACCGAAAGCTGCTCGCACGCCTCCCAGATAATTAGGAGGGTACGCGACGCCTCCAAGAAAAACGGTAGTGGAACCAGAGAAGCCACATCATACGTACACTCCAGGATAGTCTTCAAAGCAGGGAGCGCTTCATCAAGAATTGTCCCAGCTGTTGAGACAACGCCTAACGGAGATAAAAACGACTTCCTTTCTCATTATCGAAGAGAGGGGACCTACAGGATGCTCTGGAATCCTTTTTCACCTGTTCGGAAGTTAGCCCGTCTCGTGTCATTATTGAATGGCATGCCAGGACGACGTTCTGCAAGGCTCTATAAGAGAAAGCACAAAATGAGACGGAGACGGGGAAGGCTCACCTTCTGTGCCCTGGTGTAACCGTCTAGTTCGGCGCCGGTAAAACGAGAAAGCACCTTCGATTTGTGGCACTTCTCCTTATCGCCATTTTCCCCTTGGTCATCATCACATACCATTGTATGCCGCGAAAATGAATGCCGTCGAAAGGGAGCAAAAACACTCTTGGATCTCGATGATTCTCTCTCAGCTTCCGCGATTCCGACACCCAACGGCCTGGATATGAACTCTCCAGGTTCTCCATTAGACGTCGCATCTCTAGGTGGGAGATACAACCGCGTGCCGGGACCAATCGAATCTAATCTCTCGTCAGGTTTAATTCTAGGTTCGTCTTGATATACAAAATCTGCGGGGGTCCACCACTCGTCAACATTCCATGGAGCTGCCATATTCCACCAGCGCCTTGGCGGGCGTCCTGGAGGTGTGGCATCGCCCTTGATACGAGTACCAAAATCTACTTCGTTGTAGTCGTGATCGGCGAACGAACCACTCGCTTGGAATGAGGATCGAGAACGACGAGATGGTGAGTAAGAAAATGATTGAGAGTTTCTATGATCTGACGTCGAAAGATTTTGCACGAAAGAGCTAGACCTGAAGCGGGCATGAGGCCCACCAACTGTCGCAGGGAGATTGTATGATGACGAACGTTTGTGACTTGGGTGCGGAGTATGTGTACTACCATGAGGAGGTGGGGCTTCTAGAATGGGAGAGGCCGCAAGTGACGGTGGCCGATATCCAGATAGCGAAGGTGACGAATATTGGTTGAATGAGCCAGAAGACAAGCGAGGGCGCATATAGGAAATCGATCCACCGGAAGAACTTGCAATGGACATCGACAACTGTTCAACGATGCGCTGTCTAGGTGAAGTCTGCGGGCTAGACGATTCGATGGAGCGACGAGCGACCTCCAAACCAAGGATGGGGTGCGGTGGAATGACATTGAAATACGACTGGCCGAAAGACGGCCTGCGCTGGTGTGAGTGAATCCCGCCGCCTGGGCTCTGCAGTGGAGGCTGCCGAAGACGAGGAGACGAAGGCGGTTTGAGCGGAGAGGAGATGTGAGGGGAGGACACAAAATCTAGCGGGTTGGAAGACGGCGACGCCAGTCTAAGGGCCAAATCTCGCGGAGAGGTTCCTGGAGAGGACATTACGCTAAGATGAAAGAAATACGATTGGACTGATGCAGAGATATATACTAGTAGGAGGAAGTTTAGAAGGGAGAAGGGTTTGCTGGAACTGAACGAACGGGCGGGCAGTTGACTTTATAGTTTTCAGCAATGGAGTTTCAAACCGCAAGTGCAATACTACGCTTGCCTTTCTGGGTGCGATCGGCGATCGCTAGCATTGTAATTCCGTGGATATTCTGTGCCGAACAGGGGGAGTGACTAGAATACAACTCAGACACTCGTTTGCGAGAAAGCTGCTGGAACTAATCCTACAGAACGATGGCTAAAGAACACCAGAAATGGAACCAGAGCCTTCCCTCCACCATACCACGCAGAACCATCCTGATAGGACCGGTGAACCCAGGAGACTCCAAACAAGGTGTCGCCGCGTTTGAGTATTCCACTAATTGATAAGGCCGTTGAAATATTGCAATCCGCAACCGGGACTACCAGACGATTGACTGTATTCGATAATGACCGGCGGCGTCATGGTATAACGTTGAACACTGATCGGGACATGGTAGATGTGAGTCGACATCCTGCGAGACGGATGGGTGACACCGTGAAGCTGTTATATCCATACTGGTTGATTCAAGTTGCGATGGGGTTCGGAACGGTGACAGATCGTGCTAATTCAGTTGTAACAGTCAGCCAGACGTGCAAATATCCATTTTATGGCCACCTACGCGAATTCTGTCGAGGAGCCATGCACGTCCTATGGAGCATTACAACAGATGGAGCCAAGAGGATTAATTGCGAACTCGTTGTGGCGTTTGATTAGGCCTTTGTGTGTCCAAGTTTGCCCAGTGAGTCACGCCACATTCGGATGCATGATTTGCCGTTCTCAAGGTGCTGCAACAAAAAACTGCTTGGTCGGTGGCCTATTAACTCCTCTACGTCGAGCCACACATGTGGCAACGGATGATGTGTACCCGAGTGCAGCTACTGGCCAGGTGCGGGTGCCCACCTAATACATGGGACCTTTGTTGAACAGCGCATGACTGAACTACTAAAGTCGTGTTGCTAGTAAGAGAAACGGCACGCTATTAGTAGGACCTGGCCTCGCCGACACGACCTTCAGACACTGATATCAGTCATAGCCGGAAGTTTGATCGACCCATTTAGGTCGAGCTGGGCACGTCGATCAGAGCACTCATAGTACGTAATGATCAACAATATGCAACACTCATCAATGCGCTCATCAATCATCCGGCTGTTAGTGAAAGAGACACTGTTGTCGTAGGTTGATAGAGAGGCCTGTTGATGCTAAAAGGATTCATGTATCTCAAAGTCATACGCGATGGCAGGCGTTCAACAAAAAATGCGATTGCTTCCTAGCGTTACCAACAGTACGAGAACAAATACCTTCCTTTCTTCATAAATGCATAACGGGGAGACTATAGCAGTACTAGTATATGACAACTTTGTGTCAAATGATAGCAGTTCAAGCGAGTTCCCACTCTTCCCCATTCACCGTGTAGAGGAGTTCCTTCACGGTCTCATCGTTGACAGACAAGGAAGACCCAACAGTGAAGTTGGTCAAAAGGGTACTTAAAGTCAACCCCGTCAGAGGAGCAAGGGAAAGGATCACCTGACCACTGGTGGCATCGACGTTGACCGACAGATCAACGGTGGTCAACGTGATAACGATATCGTCAGAGCCAATCATGACGGTCCCCGCAGTACCGCTGCTGAGACTAACAGTGAAGCGAGTGCGTTCGGTGCGCGAAACATACATCGCGTTCGTCGTGTTAGACGATGTGGGATAGTACCAATAGTCGTAAGGAGCGACTTTGGAGCGAATGAAGAAACTTTGGTGGGGCCACTATCAGAAAAATGCAGAACGTCCTGCCAGGAACTGACTCACGAGTTTCCGCTGATGCGGTCCGCGAAATGTTCGAGCCGTGGGATAATGCTCAAGCCGCGACCACCCAAGTCATTATCCAAGGTGAAGAACACCTCGCCGAGGAATTGGGTCGCAACCCCAGTCGTGGTGAGGGAGTTGGCGGCGTTTGCCACATTCACGTTATGAGTGTAGAACTGGGCGTTGACACGCAGAACACTAGTCACGAAAGTAGTGACGGTGGAAGTGGACACGGCACGCCACCACTCATCCGCAACTTCGCGACTAGCAAAGGTGATCACGTATCGATAGGTCGAGTTGTCCGTGATCTGAACAGCGATTTAGCACGACATCGCAGACAACGAAGAATGAACTTTGGTACCTGTTTGACATATGCGTAGAAAACCATGATTGTATATTCAACAGGAGAGACGATTTGTTGGCTGTGGTTGGATTGAAATGAGTCGTTTGAACACTGTACATTATATAGAGAGAGTAAGTTGTTTGGTCGGGTTGACCATAACGCGTAACGTCTCGACCAACTGGGATTTGAAAATCAAAAGGGGGCGGATAAAGAAACACTGCCGATCCGAGCGAGGACACAAAGATATGACGGTTTGACACGTCGCGCCAAGCTGGACATTCCGGCAGGCTGCATTTCCCGGCACCTGAAGGTTCGAAGATGCACAAAGTCAGCATCCTCGTCCGATGGGTGTGGAAACATAACAACCGGTATTCGATATAGCCTTGATCCCCGTGGACCAGCTGTCCTTAGTATCATCATCGTGACTCGTCGGTGGTGGCATGTCTATCTTTCTGCAAAAGGAACAGGCAACACAATATTGTCCAAGCGTGTGCGAGATGATTAAAGCTGTAAGGAAGCAATTGACAAGGGTTTACGACTTACCTTCACATTATGTAATAATACACTTCGGTCCGAGTCCGATCGTAAACGTCGTTCAACGCTTCACCGGCACCATTGGGACTCATCCCACTTCAAAAGCAAACTATATCTTTCTCCTCATTTACTCCTGAAAATAAGAGCGCGGAACAATGCAATATAGAGTGCTCTATTCACTTTTTACCAAACTTACAGTACTAATGCTTGTCCTGTGTGTTTATCACGCTTTCGGAAAAGCTGTCATGGTGCCTAACTGACAGTAGATCTGGGACAATGGATCTGCATTTTATGCGCCCTACCTACCCTCCGCTCTGGGACTGATCAAATGCCACGACGACTTCGCTCCCAGTGGCTCGCATCTGCATGCATGGCTCCTCGACAAATCCATGTAAGTGTCCATAATGTTAATGAATCAGCATGATACGAATATCAAGCTGTGGTGTCTTTCTCTTTTCTCCACGCTGTTGAATGTTGTCGCAATTGTATATTATTACACTGCTTTTTCGTAGGCTCTCTGTTTTGTTCTCCTATGTGCATTGGCTTATCCTTTCCTGCAGTGTGCGATGTTCGTTTACAAATTCACGTGCCGCATCGCTCATGTGCTTGACGAACGTTGTTGTCCACTGCATGCGGTTGCCAGTACCACCTCAGATTACCATTTACTATGCTGCACTTTATTGCCCTGAATTTCATCTGTCGTGCTTCGAATCCCCTGAAGACTTATGTTCTGGGCTTTCGTGAGCGCTGAGGCCGTTGTTGGTTCGTACACTTACTGTTTGCAGATTGTGTGTGGTTTGACGACTCCCAACAAGGTGTCCGTGTTATCGTTTCTTGTTTTCAGACATCAAATTATATCGGTTGGCTTCTGACCGATGTTATGATGTATTGGCGTCTGTTATTTCATTTCCTTGCTCATTTCCGACACAGCGCTCCACTATGATTGCAAAACATTTGAGCGCTTTCATGGCCCCCTTCAGGCTCTCTGCGCTGGCTTTCTCACCTGTAGTACTACCCAGCATAAGGCCGTGTCATTGTCTGTCCTCGTTCTCGTGCTAAGACCGGTAATGGATCCGTATTTCGCATCCAGGAACTTTGTTTTCGCAGTCAGCCGGCTCTCAAATCATCAGCGGTCCTTTCCAAAATGAAGACAGGATAACGGCGGAAGAAAGGGGGCTTGCTGTACATGTACAGTTTTGAAACCACATGACGGTCAGTTCCTCATGAATTTGTAGAGCTGCGGACAGAACCCTCCTAGGCGAATCTAGAACTTGGACTTAAAGAGGACCAGGAACTCACGAAGGCTTCGGAGGGTAGCCTACCTATCAGGTCTAGGCTGTAGTGATGAAGTTGCAGAGTTTGAATGTATAATGGTGTCATCTTGCGACACTGGTGTGCACATGTGCTGGGCAACGAAACAGAGTGTACGAAGTCCGGGCTTAGTTCGAGTCATGTGTAGATGAAGGTAAGTCGTCACTCTTGTCCATCACTCTCTTACAGTTTTGGTCTCGGCAAAGTTTTTAGCGCTACAGTAAGGTCCCGCATCTTCAGGTGCCGGGAAATGCAGCCTGCCGGAATGTCCAGCTTGGCGCGACGTGTCAAACCGTCATATCTTTGGGTCTTCGCTCGGATCGGCAGTGTTTCTTTATCCGCCCCCTTTTGTTTTTCAAATCCCAGTTGGTCGAGACGTTACGCGTTATGGTCAACCCGACCAAACAACTTACTCTCTCTATATAATGTACAGTGTTCAAACGACTCATTTCAATCCAACCACAGCCAACAAATCATCTCTCCTGTTGAATATACAATCATGGTTTTCTACGCATATGTCAAACAGGTACCAAAGTCCATTCTTCGTTGTCTGTGATGTCGTGCTAAATCGCTGTTCAGATCACGGACAACTCGTCCTATCGATATGTGATCACCTTTGCTAGTCGCGAAGTTGCGGATGAGTGGTGGCGTGCCGTGTCCACTTCCACCGTCACTACTTTCGTGACTAGTGTTCTGCGTGTCAACGCCCAGTTCTACACTCATAACGTAAATGTGGCAAACGCCGCCAACTCCCTCACCACGACTGGGGTTGCGACCCAATTCCTCGGCAAGGTGTTTTTCACCCAGGATAATGACTTGGGTGGTCGCGGCTTGAGCATTATCCCACCGCTCGAACATTTTGCGGACCACATCAGCGGAAACTCGTAAGTCAATTTCTTGCAGGCTGTTCTGCATTTTTCTGATAGTGGCCCTACCAAAGTTTCTACATTCGCTCCAAAGTCGCTCCTGATCAATATTGGTACTATCCCACATCGTCTAACACGACGAACGCGGTGTATGTTTCGCGTACCGAACGCACTCGCTTCACCGTTAGTCTCAGCAGCGGTACTGCAGGGACCGTCATGATTGGCTCTGACGATATCGTTATCACGTTGACCACTGTTGATCTGTCGGTCAACGTCGATGCCACCAGTGGTCAGGTGATCCTTTCACTTGCTCCTCTGACGGCGTTGACTTTTAGTACCCTTTTGACCAAATTCACCGTTGGGTCTTCCTTGTCTATCAACGATGAGACCGTGAAGGAACTCCTGTACACGGTGAATGGGGAAGAGTGGGAACTCGCTTGAACTGCTATCATTTGACACAAAGTTGTCATGCACCCAGTACTGTTATAGTCTTCCCTAGATAGCCGAAAGTGTACTGTTAGTAACGCTATGAATTATCTGTTGAACGCTTGCAATCACGTGTACCACTGCTTTTGAGATAGACTGGTGATTAGTCCGTCAACGAGACGCCCTGGCTATGCCACTCATGCGTGGTTATACAAGCCAGTCTGGTCCCGAGCCTAGCTTGCGGCCTTTGAGATGCGTGAATCCCTTTGGCATCGACCTCTCTACCAACATGGCATCCAAATGACTCAGACAAATTTGTACACATTCATTTTTTTGTTAGTGATAATCAAAATCCAGGTGCGTGCCGTGCTGAATGGTATCTCTTCGAGGGTCCACCGGTAGGTCGTGGTCTCCAGTGTTTTCTACCCCCATGGCCATCACAATCTGAGTCAAATATAGCATAAATACACATCTCTTTTCAACTTGATTCGTTCATATTCATACACCAATGATACACCACTACTATATTGTTCTTAGTTCAAGTTGCTACAGCGGGCCTCACCATGCTCTTTTCGTACCATTCCCTCTCGAACTCAATCGCCTTCTTGAGCGTCCCTGATGTGCGCCACCCATGTTGTTCGCCATCGAAGAAATGCGCCTCAACACGCCCCTTAGATTTAATGATCCCATCAATAATAGTCCAGGATTGTGCGGGCGGAACGACTGCATCATCGTTGCCTTGAAGAACCTGTTGGAAGATAATCTACCC
Organism: Suillus variegatus; assembly: GCA_016647645.1. Taxonomy (NCBI): domain Eukaryota; kingdom Fungi; phylum Basidiomycota; class Agaricomycetes; order Boletales; family Suillaceae; genus Suillus; species Suillus variegatus. The sequence continues at coordinate 102,135 of JABBWF010000034.1, forward strand.
AGCACAACGCATTTCATCGAGATATGAACATACGAGTAATGGGGTTTTGATGTTCGCAGAAAAATACACCGGGCTCCGGTCGTGCCAAACTTTCGGAATCTCTTCCTTTGTACCGCCAAGAAGCTTTATGACATACATGAGTTCGAACTTGTGCGTGTCTTCTGCAAAAATCTCCATGTTTGAAATTCCGAAGCTGTTCGTGGCACTTGCGAAAAATTTCACTTTGCTCGCTGCGGAGGAGTCGAGGGAAATGGCAGCAAGGGTAGTAAACCCACCCGCACTCCCGCCACGGATCGCAGTGCGTTTGGTGTCGATGAGGGAACTGATTTGAGGTGATTGGATTGCGCCAATGCAGTCGCTCACGTCGGTAATACCCCAGTTTCCTTGGAGGCGTTCCCTTTGTCACATCTTCAGCGTTGTTCCATGAGAAACATGACAGCGAATGGTAACATACACATATGCGCGCCCATAGCCCGAAGAGCCGCTGTAGTTTACATCCAACCTGCAATTTATGAGCGTGATGATGCTTCGGTAGTCGACACGACCTACCAAGCATATCCTCTGCTTGTGAAATACTGCTTCACCCAGTTCAAATGCTGGGTCTCCAATCCTGTGGGACCACCATGTACGCTAAGCACACAGGGTGGCTTCTCGTTGGGAATGCTCGAACCCGCATACGCTGGGTTATTTGGGGCGTAGTACACGGCATATACGGTCTTGTCACCTGCCACTTTGAACTCAAGCGGGGTCGGAAGCGAAATGATGCCTTCAGGTAACGGAGCGGCGGATGCCGATGCGGTAGATCTGAGTACCTGAAAATTTGGTACGAACGATGGTCCTGTAAGAGTGCAGAGCATAGCTGCGCCAAGAGCGTTGCTTTGAAATCCCGTGAAGACGAAGGTGTAGTCCGACAGACGACAGACATTGTGTACCACGACAAAGTCGAACGAATCGTCTTTAATCTCTACATAGGAACCTGCGGCGATATCAACCACATAAAGGACACTTCGGCCAGCCCGCCACGCAACACAGATAGCTTTTGTGCCATTCGCGTCCAGTAAGGCGAACGAGTAATTGTCAAGCGTCCAGGGTGGCATGCAGAATTCTTGCTGTACGAAAGAGGAGAGAACTGGTTTGGTACACGTCTGGGTATACTCCCACAGGTTTGCAAACTTGCTTTCGTCAGAGGTAAAGAGAAGCTTGTCGTTAGAAGCCCACAAAGGGTAACACGCGCTGATATTGTTAGCCTCTCCGGCGACCAGCTTCGTGTTGCTCAAGCTAAGTGTACGAGTGTTGGAATCGTAATGGACGTCGGCCACGTAGATCTGTCCACCCTCCCAAGGCATGTCTGGGTGTTTCCAGAACTGCCATGCGAGCTTATCACCAGAAGGGGAAAATTTCGGTGCTGCATAGAACTCGATTTCTGCGTCCTCGGTAGAAACCAAAGATGTGACGGTGGCAGCTGAGGAGTTGATGAGGCAAAGAGAATTGCGCACGGTACGCGGCGTGTCGTTGGTATGGTCTTCTAAAATAGCGACGAGTAGATCTGTGTGGACTGGATGTACACAGAAATCTGCGTAGCGATAAAGCTTGTTTGGATCCTCTGCGCAGGGAGCATAAGTACGGCGTTATAGTCCGAAGAATGTACCTAGACACCTGGAGTGATTGGTTTGATATTCCCGTCTTTCGCAGCATAGATGCGGAAGTCCATGAAGTTTGAAGAGTACACAGTCCCATTATAAGCGATTGCGGCACCTCCACCATATTCATGAACGCGCGTGCGCGCATTGAAGTCCTTGCCGAAGACCTCCTTTTGAGTCTTGTTGTTCATAAGCACGCATCTACCACCCTCCGATGCACGCAGTTCGATGTAGTAGATATCCTTTGTGACTGGATCTACAAAGATGGCGGTCAAGGCGACACTCTAAGGCCACCACGTAGATAAGTTTGAAATGCCGTGCGATTAGAGACCATGTGAAAAACTTACATCCTGAGCAATAGCATCGGCTGTGATGGGAGACTCCCAAAGGCCATATGGTGCGTATTTCTGAGCCATAGTATGATAAAACGTTAAGACAGTCAGTAGATGGGATGGTTGTGTGGGAGTGAGGTAGAAGAGAGGGAGTGGGAGTTACATACCAACGAAGGCTTAAGCTTGGGTATTAGTTGTAATATTTATGGTACTTGCACCGGTGGCCGTGCACGTTTCAGCATTTCTGTCACCTGAGTTCTGGCCTGACCATTTTGGAACACGTCGATCATTTTGCACGATGAACCTCTCGCCTTTGCGCGTACGTACGTGATGCATTGATGTTTGGATCAAAGGCTCTTGACAAACAACTACTCTTAATCGGGAGACGATTCTGCAATTTCAAAATTTTCTTACATAACCAGTTTCAAACACAGCGACTGAAGCTCAGCGCTCACCAAGCTCTGGTTGATCACAATTTGACGACTACTTACATTGCGCATACGGTAGCAGCAGCGTTACCTTTGCATTTTGACATCGCAATTCAAGAATTCAACATCTCACCAAATCCACCTGGCGTGACTGGTCTACGAACATTCACTCATATCTGCTTCTCTGAGAAACTACGATGTTTGCGCAAACAGAGATCTTTCGACTCATACGTGGTATGACTACCTCAACTTGAACAGGTTGATCTAACACTTCACGTTCGCGACTCAATATTCAATACTCAACAGAGGCATAGGCGACAACTTAATACCGATGTTTATGATGCGGTCGTTTCATGCAAAACAATAACATCAATCTGATAGATCGTAGGGTACACCAGGTACCCCAACGTGAAGATGGAATACCATTCACCGTTGGACAGAACCTGGGAGGGGCTTACCCGGACAATAGCTTTACTCGGGCCTTCGAAATGTCGTGGCTCAGGTCGAGAAAACTGGGTCAACTACGGCGTAAGTACATAATTTGCTCCACCGACTCGACCATGTCGACTAATCTGACTCACAGGGAGATGACGACGCACTATCTTTGAATCGGGATTGGTCACATACATCACATTCTCCCGGGTTCAACAGAATGGCCTTTGATCCAACGGTATCCATCAGATCACTCATCAATCGAATGAAGACTATGGTCCTCTTCACTACCACTGACCATTGACCGTCGAATATCTCTACTTCACACAGACGAGAACCCGTTAGCTTCATTCAGATGAAATTTAAATCCATAGACCACCAAGATTCAAAGAACGTAGCGGAATCCTTTTTCTTCGATCCCTTGCTCCTGCTCTTCTCCCTCCAGCTTCTTGTTCAATGTCTTCAGATGCTGTCTGAGAATCCAAGTCATCGTAATCACGATAACGTTACAAGCGATCACAATGGTATAAGAGTGTCGATAGGTAGGGCCCCAATTAGTTGGCCAGACGTACCTGCCATCCATTTCATCAATGAAATTTTAATAATCGATTAAACTACTCACGACCCTGAGATGCTGCCTAGTTGCTGAACTGCATTGATAAGCGAAAAACATACTGCACGCTTTGACGGCGGTCGCGCAAATGTGTTACTCTCCCACGTGGTCATCAAGACACTTGCTGAATTGGACTGCGCCAGGAGGAAGCTGTTGAGGAGGGCCACTATCAGCGATTCGTCCGAAATCAACCTTATGTGCCTACAGAGAGAAGTATCTGGCTGCAGTGTTCATGGTACATATCGAAATAAGGGATCCAATTATGCCAATGAGGTTCGAAATGCTCATGTGCAAGAACCTTTCTTGTGTTTTATCAGAGTGTCTGAGGAGGTCTTCAGACCATTTCCTAGATTGTTCGATATCCCAGCTTACCTGGTCCACACGAATGTGAAAATGGCAGCATATATCCAAGGAGGCGCAACGAGGAGCAGCGATGCCGTTGGGTTGTAGCCAAGTGTTGCAGTCAGAGTAGGGAAATAGCCAGTGAAGGATAACGCTATAACCTGAGCAATCAATAGTGTTGCGATCCACCACACCTTCCAGTCGGCGATGGCGAGGTAAAAGCCGTAACCGAAGCCACCGTTCTCAGTTTCCAACTGGTCTCCGACACCAACATCCTCCTCCATACGCTTCAGTGCAAGCCGGCGCTCGTCATCAGTAAGCCACTTTGTTGTCGTTGGAAAGTCCGGCAAAACAAAGACAGCCATTATCGCAACGGTGACAGTCAGACTTCCTTCGATATAGAAAAGCCACCTTATAGATGAAATTCAGCAGAGTCCTTTAACAAATCAACTGGATTGAATTACCTCCACGCGGCTTGTGCACGGATGCCGTCCATGTTAGCAAGAATACCTGATGCAATGAGAGCTCCGAAGGCGTTACTGATCATGTTTCCGCTGTAACGGTGCTGTCAATGAATAGATATATCCACCAGCATAGTAGTACCCTTACCAATAGAGGATGGCTAATCTGGAACCTATCTCTGTTCTCTTGTACCTGTACATTGAATTTCAGGACTTCGGCTGAATACTCGATGATTGACGAACCACTTCGAAATCAACAACACGGCGCCGGGGAAAAAAGCTGCTTCTATGAAGCCAAGAAAGAATCGCGTTAGGAGCGCTCCAACGAAACTATTATGAGGAGTATGGTCGGTCATCTGTCAGACATCAAGATCGGTCATACTTTGTAGTGATTCCAGTCAGCGCCGATATGACTCCCCAAATTACCATACAAGCAGGCATATAAAGCGACGGCTTTTTGATGTAATTGAGAAACATGTTGGAGGGAACCTGCATAATAATATATCCGACATAGAGGATAGACAACAATGTCGCATATTGTGGACCCTCGAGATGGAGGTCGGTGGTGAGCTGTGTGCGTGCCGCACTTAATCTGTTGTGAATGATGCATCAGTGATTCATGACAGGGGCATACCTAGCATTGTTTCGATCGATCTAGTACAAGAATGAGATGTATATCAGGTGCCTTGATGCGAGGCTACTCACAAAATTGAGGATATAGATGAGGACTAGCATTGACATGTGCAGGTCGAGTTTCAATAACAACCTACGCTCTAGCTTGTTTCGTGCCTCTATACCACCGAATTCTACGTCGACATCGAGTTCTTTGCACTCAATATGCTCCTTCGAGGGTGAGATCGGTGCAGTGTCAGAAGGGTCAGGCGCCATAATGGGGTGATGATAGTGGGGTCTGAGGCCTGAGGGATGACCTCAACAGTTCGATGTGCCTTATAGATTGTGAAACGCAAGCCAATTTCATATCGATTAGTCTGTTGGTGCCTTGGGCTGATGCGCCTTGGGGTGTACGTGGAGTACCGGACCGTCGTCATGAGTGATAGAAGCCTGGACAGATAACAGCCATTGTCCCGCCCACACGGTCCGATTGGATTCCGTCTCGTAGAATCATAGGATACTCGACAACCAACCATTCCGTTCTATAAAGATGTTTTTCAATGGAGTTAGAGCTAGCTGGGAATCTAAAAGTCACATACATTGCGCAGGGTTGCTGGAGCCGCTCAAGACTACTAGCAAGTTTTCGTGCCTAATCCCGCAGCTGCATCAGAGAAGAGTCCGTAACATGGTAGCCGTGGCGACTATAGGATGACATAATTCTGCTTCTGCTAAATATCGTCACTGGTCAGTGATGATCGGGCTAACCGTCAAACATATGTACTGCAATGCTATGGGGAATGTGATATCTACCTGATTGCTTTTGGCTTGGTTAGGGTTTGGAGATGGAGCTCTGGAGAGCGAGTCTGTCTCAAGGTTAAACGCCAGCATGGCTACATCATCAACGCGTCATTGATGCGTCATCTGACGCTGATTGGACACCGCGTGCAGTGTCTCGACGCATATTTATAAGTACTGAGTACTACTGAACGTTGAACGAGTTGTTTGCAGCGGAGTTTGCCTGCAATTTCAAAATTTTCTTACTTAACCAGTTGCAAACAGCTCGCCAATATTAATATTGCTTGCACATGTCTGGTTGATCAATCGATCACAAGAGCTTGACCGGTTGACCACTACTTTGCGCATACCGTAGCAGCAGCATACCTTTGCATTTTGACAAGAATTCAACATCTCTCTCCAAATTCACCCAGGCAAACTGGTTACCGGTCCACGAACTTTCACTCTTCTCTGGGGACTGGGTCAACTACGAGGTAAGCACATCATTTGCCCCACCGACTCGACCACGTCGACTAATCTGAATCTGTTCATCGACAGGAAGATAACGACGCTATCTTTGAATCGCGATTGGTCGCATACATTCCCGGGTTCAACGGAACGTTCTTTGCTCCAACGGTATCCATCAGATCAGTCATCAGTCAAATGAAGACTACGGTCCTCTTCACTACCACTAGTACTGACCATTCTCCTTTGGATATATCTACATCACACAGACGAGAACGCGTTAGCTTACCTCAGAAATCATCATCAGGCGCATATCAAAGTCGGCTCACCTGATGAAGCGTGCGTCTAAAACATCAAAAGAGATCGAGCCTTTCCCGTGGAAATGTGAGCGTTCCGAGGACTGATGGCGTTTCAAGGATTAATAGTGTTTCAAACTTAAAGGCAAGCTTCGAGCAAAGGACCAGTGCTAGGTGTGTTTTGCGTCCAAATAGGGTGACGCTCATGGTTCTCATAGTCAGTCAATTCATCTTTTTGAATAGGTTTGCTGTCGACATGGTATATTCGACTGATACATGACTCGAGATTGGGCCCTTAGTGTGCATCAAGGTGTGCGACAGGTAGGTTTCAGCGGCATAATGATGGATCATCTCTCCGTAAACACTTATGACCACAACTAGATTTCAAGATGTTGACCTGCATTTTCCACTCCTGATATGTCAAGTGAGATAGTGAACTTCGCGAGCTGGATAGGCAGAAATACACTCACAGACTCAATCGCTGGTCGGGTGAACACCACCATCGTCTCCTCGTCGAGTTTCATATCCCAAAGAGGAGCATCGAAAGCTCTGTCGTGAGACACCTCCACGAAAGGGAGGTACGTCGACACCCGCATGTCCAATGGAAGACCTATCGATGTCGTAGGTTGGAGGATCCATAGTATAACTGGTAAGCTTGACTGGCTCAAATCCCACTATCCAAGCAGAAGATAAGGTTGCAAACGAGTCGAGTGCACAAGGACGTTGGTGAACATTCTAGTCGACAACAATACAACCTAGAGTATACGAAAACGAGATGGGTGATAGCTAGAGTGCAAGAATATATTGAGCTCATTTTATTACAACAGTAAGAAAGAGGATCGCAAGTCAACAACTTGTGAATATGTACCACACGACAGCAACACGTAGAACTACACACCAATATGAACGAAAACCATCCTCTGCTCCAGCGGCACTTGCGTTTTCACGGCGTGCGTGGCACGGTTCAGTGCCCAGGCCGCCTTTGTACAATCCATCACACCTCCGTCTTTTAAATCTGGGAACATATTCTCATAGAAGGCTTTGACGACGTGCTGTGCGACAGAGTCGTCGACCTGCCACAGCGTCCCAATGACGCTCTTGAACCCAGAAAACTGAAGACCAGCTGCGAGGTGAATCACTTCGTCGGGTGTCTCCTCATCCCCGACGGCGGTATGACACGCGGATAAGAACGCGAATTCAGCGTGTGGAATGTCTATCTCCATGATATCGAGCAACGTCAGATCTTCGTCTCTCATGACGAAATGTGAATTGTAAGGTTGCTTTGGGTCCTGCTTGCCATGACAAGCAAGGTGCACCCAGGTGTTCTGCTGCAAAGCTTCGAGCGCACCTGCTCGTGTGGCTGCATCCCCAGAAATAGTAGTGCGTTTGGCCGTTGCAGGGACGAGCTTATGGACAAGCTCGAGCTCGCTGTCGACGGCCAAGAGCGCCTTGCCTTTCCCTGCACCCGGTTGACCCTGTCCGATTGTCGCCAAGGATGGAGTGACACCCTTTTTCATCATCTGTCTAGATCTGACCAGAGCCGAAAGTGTCGGGGTGTAAGAGCAGATGTAGAGATCCTCCAGGCATTTCTCCCTAGAGCCATCTGGGTTGGTTCGAAACGGGTGAGCTGCGTGGAGAGGAATAGATGTGAAGGCTGCAGTTGGACACAGCCAGATTCGACAGTAATTTAGTTTCAGATCATGCCGGAGGACGTTGACGATGGGTAGCATGATCTCGTTCCATAGTATCCGCAACAGTACTATTAGATCCGTCCTCGACTGCTTTGGGGTCATCTGAGATGCTTCTCGTATTGCCCTGGCGAAGCGATCCTTGAGGTTGGTCAGATCTGTGAGAGTGACCGATGACAAGGGCACATGATGGGGGCCTCCTGATGTCGGGACGATGATGGCGCTACATGAGTATTGACTCGCAATGAGGATGATGACTGGACCCTGGCGCGCTGCCGCTTGCAGGTCTGAGTATGAAGGTGGGAGTAGGAACCGCGAGAACGCCGGAACATCGCGTATCTGAGCTACGGCAGCTTCCCATTGCCTTGTAAGTTTCCTATACTCTGTTGCTGCCTGATCAGCGGCAGCTCTGTCGGTGATGGTTGCAGAACTCTGTGCGGCATCTGAAACGCGCTTGCTCAGCTCCAAATAATTGTGTGCCAGCGTCGGATTTGCTGACTCGATATCTTCAACTGGATTCCTGAGTCGAGATGCCAGCGACCACTGCTGGCCGCGACCTTGCTCTGCGAGTTCGACTGCGTGTCGTAGATTGTCACGACGTATGGCGCACGAGGCTGCATCTACAGGAAGTGATTGTGCACCACCAACAGCGGTTGCAGCTTCACGCCGTGAGATGATCGACGATCGTGTCATGACATGGCTGTCGAAAAGCTCAAAGCACACTTGGTATGCTTCTAGGGCAGATTCATGTTGATGGACTTCTGCTTGACAAGCCCATTCAATAGCTTCCGCGATGCGTTGCGGAAATCCTTGAGTAGGGTGCCTTGACGCCAGTCTGAAGTTCTTTACTGCAAGCAACAAATCAGCAGGGTCATGTGAAATCTGGTAACGAGACAGATAGGCCCCCTGCAGCCGCATATAGCCGAAGTGCCTGGCCAGATGCAGTGAAGACAGAGCCGCCAATGATTCTTGGCAAAAAGCAATGGCCTCCTCAACATCTTCACTCTTCTGAGTTTGCGTGAAACGAGAGCAGAGCACCGAGCTCAAATTGAAAAGAGTAACATGACGCTCTGATTGGTCAAGCCCATGTAACATCAGGGATTCACGATACAAATCAATGGCCTCGTTGAGATCCTCGCTGACTTGCGATTTGTCATATCTAGTTTTGAGCGCGAGGGCAAGGTTGTGAAGCATGGTGTCACGACATGGATGCCCAGGTGGGCGCAACGTCAGTGCCTCGCGATAGAGGGTGATGGCTCGGGTCATGTCTCTGATGTCGCTGCGTTTCTTGAAACGGTATACGAGGGCGCCCCCTAGGTTGCCCAATGAGTAATCACGAAATTCGTGCGCAACAGGGCACAGGTGCAGCGCTGCTTCGTGCAAAGAGATGGCCTCATCGAGGTCGTTAGGATTGCCTTGGTGCTGAGAGCGGAACATGAGTGAAAAGGCCAAGTTGTTCAGGTGGGCCTCACAGTCAGCATGTCCCGAGGGACACAGAGACACGGCTTCGCGATGAAGCTGTATGCTCGTGTCAAGATCATCGATTCTGCCGTGCTGATCAAAGCGTGCTTTAACTGCATGTGCAAGCATGTCGAGGGTTCTGGGACGAAGTCGATGGCCCAGAGGACAGAGCTCGAGCACAACTCTTCGAAGGTGGATGCCTTCATCGGATGTGTCTGTTGGAAGACCGTTGCATCCGACGATCACATAATCAACACCATTTTCCCCTGCCACGATGCTACGAAGGTACGTGCCCTCTGGACAGAGGGGCAGTAGCTCATGATAGAGTTTGGCAGCTTCGCGGATGTCGCCAGCAGTACCTTTCTTGTCGTGACGCCAATTCAGCGCTTCGGTGAGATTATATAGGGATAAGGGATGATCGGGATGGTGCTGTGGACGTAATGCAAGGGTGTCGCGGAAGAGGGAAGTGGTAGTATCAATGTCTTCGACATCATTTTGGATGTAGCCTTGAAGGCAGGCCCACGCGAGGTTGGTGAGAGCCGTTGCGCGGTCTGGATGGCCGACCGGACACTGGTTCAGAACCAACCGAAAACGCTCCATAGCATCATTCAAGTCAGAGACATTCTCGCTTTCCATGTATGAGGCAAGCTGTGCGTGGCCTGCGTCTGCGTCTCGAGCGATCTCGCAGTCTACGAGGGACTATAGTTGGCGTTCCGTCAGCAAAGCTAACAGGACAGAGCATGGGGTCGCTCACATCAAACAGTGCGCCATTTTGATCGTCCCAAGCATGTACAACAGCAACCTTCAGTGTGATGGAAGGTCAAACATCGCACACGGCTGGGAAAGATAGATCTACGAGATCTTAATACATGTGCATAGATGAGAAGGGAATGACTGACCAAATGGGTGATCTCCATGATCAAGTAGCTCATCCCACGACATCTCAAGTTTCCCGATGACCTCTCCACTGCCTAGCATTCGACCAAGCTCAAAGGAAGCCCTGATCTCCACTGACAATGCAGGCGAGGCATTTGATGATCTATAAACCGATGATCAGTTCTCGCATCATGTCACAAGATCTCTATGGACTTTACAGAGTTACAGTATCCCCCCACGCTACAGATTCATTAGATGATAGGACACTGATGGCCGATTTCCAGCGTCTCCTCGAGTCGACATTGATGGACACGTAAATGCCAGCGGGAATGCGCTCGGACGGGACTTAAATATTCTTTCCGCCGATGACTGTAGATAGATCACGAAACAGATACTGAGATGATATGGAGAGACTCGCCTTCAAGTCTGATATATTGGCTTTCTGAGCTACCGGACATAATGTTGCGATGCAGCAAAATGATGAGAATCGAGGATAGGTAGAGTGGTGGACGAGATGAATGGGAAGGGAAGATGGGGGTAGGGATATGGGAACTGCAGATAGAGTTCTGCCCGGTGGGAGATTGATGCCTAGGGTTCAGGTCACGCTGCACGTGTATTTTTATATCGTCAGTGGATGTTCGGCACGATAGACGCTGGTATGATCGCACAAGCGCTGGGAATGGAGATCACCGGCCAGGATTAGCAGAAGAATCCGTGCTAAAGTAGAGAATATCATGAACAATTTGCGGCGAAAGCGGTCTGCCAACGTTGAAAGGGACGTGCGAGTCTCTGAGTGATTGCTGCTCCTGGACTTGTATCATACTACTCAGTTAGCACGCAAAGGCAAAATGTAGAATTGAGTATATTTTGTAAGGTAATGACAAAGGCAAAAAATGTCTATATCGCTGAAAACGGCGCGCGAAGAAAAGTACATACGACTGGTCCATTTGAGCTGACAGTACCATGGGGCAAGGATGATCTTGCCTGCAGCGACTCGCGAGGAGTAAGAAAGAATAAGGCGAGAATGCAACCAATTATATTCTCGTTCGGTGATTGATGCTTGACGAACGAAGTATTGAGAAAGCTGTGACCGCTACCGGATTCACTCAGCGCCGAGAGATCAGAAACTGAACCCTGAGGAAAAGGAATATCCATTATAAGTGGCACTGCATGGATAGGTTGGCAGGTCCATAGTGTAGGGAAGTCTTGAAGGTGACAGAACCATACTATACTTTGGCCAATGATATGTGGTGCGGCTTGAGGCTGCAAAATGGCAGAGGTTACAGGAGCGGACCATTGCAGTAAACGTCTGAATGTGGAGAGGGAGGGGTTGTATTCAAGGGAACAAAGTGCCGAGTGACTGTCGAGTCAATGGTGGAAGAAACAGCGCGAAGAGGGAATCACCAGATATAAGGCGTATCTCGTAGGAGATAGACGTGGACTGTAATGATGTGAATAAGGGAGGTGGTGCGGACAGCTACTTTACTAAGCGTAAATCATCGTAGAGAGAACCGTAAGATAGACGTGCAGGGGCACAAGGATGGGTGGTCCATCAAATTGTAACGTGCCACATGCGGCATCCCGTTCTCACGGTGTTTCTTAGCGCTTGCATATGATCTTTTCTTTTAGACTGGAGGGTACCCTACCATTACACAGTCCCCAGGTATGTATCAACATTTGATTTCGACTTACTAATCATCAGGTACTTGCTCAATGCCCAACTGGGCCAACTAGCCCGATAATATGGCTGCTCCAGTTGTTCTAAGTAGCTTTCAGATTTACAAGTACGTCTAAAAATTCTAATCTTGTACACTGAAACGCATGCATGAATTGCTGCAGCTCATACGTCGAAGATCCCAAATGGAAAATCAAATTCACCATAATTTGGTGCTCTAGGCCTCTGGCTTGGCACCGGCTGTGGCTGTCTCTGTTCCGAGTTTAATTCTTGGTCTGAGACATGGACATTCCCTCAAGCGAATCGCTGGAATCTCGGAAACTAATGGAAATCAGCCCGCCCATTCCGATGGCAAGGAGCCACCGCCTATCCGTCGAAGACGTCGTAGGTTGCTCGGAGTTTGGAATGCTCTTATCTTACCGACGTATTTGTCTCCTCCGAAGCTCGGGCTCAGCGTTCAATCTCGGACAGGATGCACCTCTTATTTCTAATCCGGACAGAGCTACCAGATGAATCGGTCAATCCGTTGACGCACGAGAGGAACTTATTTGGGTCACTTAAGAGTTCTCGCTCTCGCAGTTTCCAGTCGTCTTTTTGTTCGCAACAAAAAACTAAATTATGTCCTTATTGTTAGGACGCTACGAGAAAATCAACTTTATGCATCGGATGGCAGGAAGAGCCATGTTCCTCGCCGGATGCGTCCATGGGTCCCTGTGGATTCCCAACCATCTACAGTATGGACTTGCAATTCTTGGTTCGCAGAAAGAGACTTCGGGAGTGGCTTCGCTGGCCCTCTGCATGATCATCATCACATCTTTGAGGCCAGTCAGGAGACCGTTTTATGACTGTTTCTTCGTCGTCCAGTAAGTTTTGTTGCCTCGCGTCGCATCACAGCTAACCTTCTCTGAAGCATCTTGACATACGTGACATTCTTTGTCACCATATGCTACCATACGTTATATGCATCGCCGTGGATATTCCCTCACCTTGCATTTTACGGCGCAGATGTATTATTGCGCCTATTCCGCTATCGAATCAAGGATGCCACCCTCACTGCGCAGGACGCTCACATGACTTTTGTACAGTATTCGAACGTTATTCTATGCACTATTGACTTCATCTTTCACAGATCAGCGTTCATAATTGCGACGATGGCTGGCTTGCTGGCCAGCATATCAGATTGCGCGTTTTCTTCTCGGACAAAGTTTTTGAATACTATTCCTTTACTATCCTCTCGGCTCCACCGTCTCAGTCTTGCCTCTCCTCACCTGGGTTCCTTCTTGCGGCACGAAGCGATGAGAACTGGACGCGGGCATTGAATAACTACACCCGACAGCAACAAGAACGTTTACAAATTAATGAGAACTCTTAGGGCGATTCGGGTGCTTTCGTTCAAGTCATGCTGAATGGTCCTTATGGAGGGTCGAGCATCGATCTGGGTCTGTCCGAAAGCGTGTTTCTTATAGCCGGCGGGTCTGGCGTCACATTCACTCTTGGTCTGCTGGACGACATCGTCGGCAGGTGTGTCTAACTAGGCCGCAGTCAGGAGGAACGAACGAGGAGAATCAAGTTCACCTGGTGCATTGGATCTTTCGGTATCTTATTCTTGACTATAAGCGTTACATCATTCTGAACTATTTGCACAGGTCAGATAGAATGGTTTGCTCCGATGCTGACAGATATTGCTACGGCAGCGTCGAATAACACCATCGACTTGCACATTTCTATTTTCGTGACGTGCCTTTGCAATCCAGAAGCGGTAACTCATGTCCCTAATTCCATCGTCACACTCTCGCGTCTGTCTATTCAGGATCTTCTCAAGGACTTCATCAGTCTTCCGCCATCGTCTGAAAAGGAAGATTCGATCGAAACCCGATGTGACGAAAGCCAGAAATTGATGGGCTTGGGTGGTGGAATCGCGGTCTGCGCAAGCGGCCCAGAGAGCTTGACGAGAGATGCGCAGAATGCAGACGCGAGATTGGGTTTGACAATGGGTATGTATGTGCGCGGGATTGCTCTACATACAGAGCTGTTCACTTTGTAACCCTGAGGTAGATGTCATCTTATACTGGCGCTTTTTTCAAGAGCTTACATTTCGGTTTGCGGTTAGCGTTTTCCGACCCTTGATTGCTTGCGACGCCTCATGTATTTTTGCTATAGCTCGTCGCGTTATATCATAATCATTAAGACAGGTTCCCTCTGGGTCCATCAAACCGGCTCAAATTCGGCCGTGTATTGCATGCAATCATTTGAAGGAATGGTATGTACTCATCTGCAAATGACGATAGAGCAGGTGCTTGGGTTGCCACGGGTAGTAAGTACTTGCGAGAAATGAGGAACGCGGAAGTGTCAAACTATGCTGCCGCGACTTAGCAACTACAGCTAGCGCTCAGGTATGAAGTGATTTTGACTAACCAATCATCTTCAATGCGCAGTGTGCCAGTCCGTAGAGTCTCGGCTAGGTCGCTACGTCATGGCTCCTCCAGTCGTTCCGGATCCCAGCACCTATCAAATTTACAAGTATGTCTACAGTTCTGATTCTGCACACTAGTCCTGAAATGCAGACATGAATCACAGGATGCGTACCCTCGCTCTCAATCTAATCTCACCGTCTCGAATCTATCAATCTGGGACAGCCATTCCTGCACGCGCGCCAACCGCAGGGTGTTTCAGAAGGTCCGAGAGCAGCGATGGACCATCAGTGAATGCCTTCTCGCGGAGAAACTTCACCACTTCGTTGTAACGTTGACGTGACCAAGAGGTTAGGCTTGTCCATGAGTCGACTGAGGAGGTACTGGCGGATCTCCGAACCCTTCAACAAGTACGAGTAACTCCAATAATAAATTATGAGTACTGACCATGGCAAATAAATCTTGAATGTCGTCATATACTCAGTGCACGCCTTGGAAGATTCAACTTGGCACTAATGTCAAAGCGGATGTAGTAAGTAGTGCATGGCGATACTAAGTCAAAGCAACCATCCGGGGTTGGAGAGACTACTGACTTCGACGGGTGCACATGTTGAGCCTGCTTCTAACTTGGCAGTGGTTGGTCGACTGTCCATTGCAGAAGGTCTTGACAGCTTGAAGGT
The DNA here is from genome assembly GCA_016647645.1 of Suillus variegatus. Taxonomy (NCBI): domain Eukaryota; kingdom Fungi; phylum Basidiomycota; class Agaricomycetes; order Boletales; family Suillaceae; genus Suillus; species Suillus variegatus. Next base: position 117,321 of record JABBWF010000034.1, read on the forward strand.
ATGACTGCAAGGCAAGAGTTGGGACTTGGTTTCACAGGCCCGGCGGCTAAGTGCTATCCAAGTACTCGAGCAGAAGATAAGTCTGCAAACGAGTCGAGTAGTAGTTACATAGGAACTTTGGTGAACACTCTAGTCGACAAAAATACAACAGAGCATACGAAAATGAGGTAGCTAGAACGCAAAAAATATATCAGGCCTAATCAATTATACAACAGGATGAAAGGATCGCAGATCAACCAGATGTGAATACGTGCCAGACGACAGCAATACGATGTAGAACTACACCCCAATATGAACGAAAACCATCCTCTGCTCCAGCGGCACTTTCGTTTTCACGGCGTGCGTAGCACGGTTGAGTGCCCAAGCTGCCTTCGTACAGTCCATCACACTTCCATCCTTCAAATCTTGGAACATACTCTCATAGAAGGCTTTCACAATGTGTTGTGCGACAGAGTCGTCGACCTGCCACAGCGTCCCAATGACGCTCTTGAACCCCGAAAATTGAAGACCAGCTGCGAGGTGAATCACTTCGTTGGGTGTCTCCTCATCCCCGACGGCGGTATGACACGCTGATAAGAATGCGAACTCAGCGTGCGGAATATCTCTTTCCATGATATCGAGCAGCGTCAGATCTTCGTCTCTCATGACGAAATGCGAATTGTAAGGCTGCTTTGGGTCCTGCTTGCCATGACAAGCTAGGTGCACCCAGGTGTTCTGTTGCAAAGCTTCGAGTGCACCTGCTCGTGTGGCTGCGTCTCCAGAAATAGTAGTGTGTCTGGCCTTCGCAGAGACGAGCTTATGGACAAGCTCGAGCTCGCTGTCGACAGCCAAGAGGGCCTTCCCTTTCCCTGCACCCGGCTGACCCTGTCCGATGGTCACGAAGGATGGAGTGACGCGCTTCTTCATCATCTGTCTGGATCTGACCAGAGCCGAAAGTGTGGGCGTGTAAGAGCATATGTAGAGATCCTCCAGGCATTTATCCCTAGAGCCATCTGGGTTGGTTCGAAACGGGTGAGCTGCGTGGAGAGGAATAGATGTGAAGGCTGCAGTTGGACAAAGCCAGATCCGACAGTATTTTAGTTTCAGATTATGTCGAAGGACGTAGACGATGGGTAGCATGATCTCATCCCATACTGCCCGCAAGAGTACTATTAGATCCGTCCTCGACTGCTTTGGGGTCATCTGAGATGCTTCTCGTATTGCCCTGGCGAAGCGATCCTTGAGATTGGTCAGATCTGAGAGAGTGACCGATGACAAGGGAACATGATGGGGGCCTCCTGATGTCGGGACGATAATAGCGCTGCATGAGTATTGACTAGCGATGAAGATGATGATCGGGCCCTGGCGTGCTGCTACTTGCAGGTCTGCATACAGAGGTGGGAGCAGAAACCGCGAGAACTCCCGAAGATCAAGTATCTCAGCTACTGCAGCTTCCCATTGCCTTGTAAGTCTCCTATACTCTATTGCGGCCCGATCAGCAGCAGCCCTGTCAGTGATGGTTGCAGAACTTTGGGCCGCACTCGAAACGAGTTTGCTCAGCCCCAAATAATTGTGCGCCAGTGCTGGATTCGCTGACTCAAGGTCTTCAACTGGCGTCCTGAGTCGGGAGGCCAGCGACCATTGCTGGCCACGGCCCTGCTCCACAAGCTCAACTGCATGTGGTAGATTGTCACAGCGGATGGCACATGATGCTGAATCTGCTGGGAGTGTTCTGGCATGATGAAAGGCAGCAGCAGCTTCGCGCCGTGAAGTTGCCGAAGACCGTGTGGCCAAATGAGCATCCAGAAGCTCAAAAAATGTCGAGTAGGCTTCCAGCGCAGATCCATGAGCATGCTGCTCCGCTACAACGGTCCAATTAAATGCGCCAATGATGCGCTTTGGGAACCCTTGAGTAGAATGTCTTGATGCGAGTTTGAAGTTCTCCACTGCAAGAGACAAATCAGCAGGGTCGTGTAGAATCTGGTAATGAGACAAATAGGCCTCCTGCAGCCACATGTAGCTGAAATACCTGTCCGGGTGCAGTGAAGACAGAGCCGCCAATGATTCTTGGGAAAGAGCAATGGCCTCCCCAACATCCTCATTCTTCTGAGCTTGCGTGAAACAAGAGCAGAGCACCGAGCTCAAATTGTGAAGAGTTATATGGCGCCCTGGATGGTCGAGCCGCTTTAACTGAAGGGATTCTCGATACTGATCAATAGCCTCGTTGAGGTCCTCGCTGACTTGCAATTTGTCATATCTAGTTTTGAGGGCGGAGGCAAGATTGTTAAGCGTGGTGTCACGATGTGGATGCCCAGGTGGGGACAATGTCAGGGCCTCGCGATAGAGGCTGATAGCTCGGGTCATGTCTCCGATGTCGCTGCGTTTTTTGAAACGGTCGATGAGGGCGCCCCCTAGGTTGTCCAGTGAGTGATCTTGGAATTTGTGCCCAACAGGGCGCAGGTGCAGTGCTTCTTCGTACAAAGAGATGGCCTCATTGAGGTCATTAAGATTGCCTTGATGCTGAGAGCGGAACATGAGTGAAAAGGCCAAGTTGTTTAGGTAGATATCATGGTCAGCATGTCCCTCGGGAGACAGAGACACGGCTTCACGACCAAGCTGTATGCTCGTGTCAAGATCATCGATGCTGCTGTGCTGATCAAACCGTGCTCTAACTGCGTGTGCAAGCTCGTCGAGGGTTCTGGGACGAAGTCGATGGCCCAGAGGACAGAGCTCGAGCACGACTCTTCGAAGGTGGATGCCTTCATCGGATGTGTCTGTTGGAAGATCGTTGCATCCGCGGATCACATAATCAACACCATTTTCCCCTGCCGCGATGCTACAAAGGTACATGCCCTCTGGACAGAGAGGCAGTAGCACATGATAGAGTTGGGCGGCTTCGCAGATGTCTGCAGCAGTACTTTTCTTGATGTGGCGCCAACTCAGCGCTTCGGTGAGATTATATAGGGATAAGGGATGATCGGGATGGTGCTGCGGATGCAATGCAAGGGCGTCGCGGAAGAGGGAAGTGGTAGTATCAACGTCTTTGATATCATTTCGGATGTAGCCCTGAAGGCGGGCCCACGCAAGGTTGGTGAGAGCCGTTGCGCGGTCTGGATGGCCGACCGGACACTGGTTCAGAACCAACTGAAAATGCTCCATAGCATTGTTCAAGTGAGAGACATTTTTGCTTTTCATATATGAGGCAAATTGTGCGTGGCCCGCATCAGCGTCTCGAACAATCTTGCGGTCTACGAGGGCCTATAGTTGGCATTCCGTCAGCAAAGCTAACAGGACAGAGTCCGGGATCGCTCACATCAAATAGCGCGCCGTTTTCATTTTCCCAAGCATGTACAACAGCAACCTTCAGTGTGATGGAAGGTTGGACACCGCACACGGCTGGGAACAATAGATCTACGAGATATTAACATATGTGCATGGATGAGAAGCGAACCGCTCACCAAATGGGTGATCTCCATGATTGAGTAGCTCATCCCACGACATTTGAAGTTCCTCGATGACCTCTCCACCACCTAGCATTCGACCAAGCTCATAGGAAGCCCTGATCTCCACTAACAACGCAGGTGAGGAACGTGATGATGGTCTATAATCTAATCATCAGTTGTCGCATCACATCAGAAAGTCTCCGTGGACCTCACAGAGTTACAGGATTCCCCCACACTACAGATCCATCAGATAAGTAATAGGACACTGATGGCCGATTTCCAGCGTCTCCTCGAGTCGACATTGATGGACACGTAAATACCAGCAGGAATGCGCCCGGACGGGACTTGAAGATTCTTTCCGCTGATGACTGTAGATAGAGCTTGAGGATCATGACACTGATACGAAGGTAATGCGGAGGAACTCACCTTCAAGTCTGATATATCGGCGTTTTGAGCGACCAGGCATGATGTTGCGATGGAGCAAATTGATGAGGTTCGAAGACGGGCTGAGTGGCGTGGAAGGAATCAGTGAGAAGGGAGGACGGGGGTAAGGATATGGGGACTGTGGATAGAGGTTCAGCTGAAAGGGAGATTGAGCGCTAGAGTTCAAGTCAAGCTGCACGTGTATTTCCATATTGTCAGTGGATGATCGGCACGATAGACGCTGGTTTGATTGCACAAGCGCTGGGAATGGAGATCACCGACCAGGATTAGCCGAAGAATCTATGCTAAAGTAGAGAATGGCATGAACGGTTTGCGGCGAAAGTGGTCTGCCAACGTTGAAAGGGACATGTGAGTCTCAGAGTGATTGCTGCTCCTGGACTTGTATCGTACTACTCAGTTAGCACGCAAAGGCAAAATGTAGAATTGACTACATTTGTGAGGTAATGACAGAGGCAAAAAATGTCTATATCGCTGAAAACGACACGCAAAGAAAAGACGAATGACTACACACGACTAGTCCAATTGAGCTGATAGTGCCATGGGGGAAGGATGATCTTGCCTGCAGCGAGGAATAAGAAAGAATAAGGGGAGAATACAACCAATTGTATTCTCGTTCGGCAAAGGATGATTGACGAACGAAGGATTGAGAAGGCTGTACCCGCTACCGGATTCACTCACCGCCGAGAGATAAGAAACTGAACCCTGCGGAAAAGGAATATCGATTATAGGTGGCATTGCATGGATAGGTTGGCAGGTCCATAGTGTAGGGAAGCCTTGAAGGTGACGGGACCATACTCTGGCCAAGGATATGATTATTGACATTAGTACGGCTTGGGGCTGCAGAATGGCAGAGGTTATAGGAACGGACCATTGCAGTAAACGTCTGAATGTGGAGCTTCGACGAGAGGGAAGGGTTGTATTTGAGGCAAGGGTGGTGTCGATTGAACAAAGTGGAGAGTGACTGTCGAGTCAATGGTGAAAGAAACGGCGTGAAGAGGGAATCACCAGATGTATATGAGGCGCATCTCGTAGGAGATGGACGTGGACTGTAATGATGTGAATAAGTGAGGTGGTGCGGACAGGCGGGACAGCTACTTTACTAAGCGTAAATCGTCGTGCACTACGTCCCCCTTGAACTGCATCAAGTACGAAGAGATGAATGATGATCTGTATTCGGACTCCATAGAGAGAACCGTAAGATAAACGTGCAGAGGCACAAGGAATTCGAACTTGGGTGTCCAGACCGTGGTCCATCGAATTGCAATTTGCAACGTGCCGGCACATCAAGCGGCATCCCGTTCTCACGGTGTTTCTTAGCAATTTCCTTCAGTTCCCTTGCACATGATCTTTCAGAATTTCAGACCCGGCTTATGGCAATCATTCTATAAATGATAGCATCTTGTAATTTAAAAGAGTCCAAAAGAGACTACACGGACCACCATCAACGCCGAATAAGTCACACGATGAGACGTTACACCGTACGGTCTGCAGGTAACATGTCGGACATGGAAATACATACGAGGGCGTCGGGGTCGTGCGCGTGCCAGTAGTTATGCCAGAGATGGAGGTGCATGCGCGTGGCGAGTATTGCAAGGATAAAAACCTGAAAACTATAGGGTTTGGGGGGTGTTGTTAGTAGCAATCTCAACGGAAGTTGGAAGTGCATACCGTTCGAGGAAGTTTGCGGACTGGGCGTGTAGAACATTAACGGTTTAATCACATTGAAGGGTATATGGTTCACTCACAACATAGGAAAACAGCACTGGCGTAAGGACGTTCATGGCTGAGAGAACTTTCGGAACAACAATCATTGATAAGCACAGAAACATATCCAAACCCTGACTCACATAAACTGCATGCGTAGTAAAACATATTGTGCTGCACCAGAATGGCGCCCAGAGGGCCCCTGGCTGTCCGCCAGGTCTGTATGACACGTATGAGTGCGAGGAAGAACAATCCTGGGGAGAGCGCTGGTCAGTCACGGTACATGTCTATAATATGTGTGTCCAGTTCCGGGCGACATACCTAGTGCAAACACAAACGAGGGAAGAAATGGCATGGAGAAATAAATAATGCGCATGTTCCAGGAGCAGCCTACGGTTCCCGAGATCGTGCTAGTCGTAGCTGTGAAAGTGGAGTGAACATGGGCGAATAGTAGTGGGCGAAGGTGAGAATACAAACCATCAGAAGTGGCAAACCAAAAGCTGATGAATGATACAGTGATAGCCTGAGTGATTCATCAACATTGCAAGGTGTAGACAAGGTAGCATGTGACTCACAAAGAGGGCGGACAGCATGGCTACGAGTACAATTCGATTTTTGTTCCAAAGCGCGTATGTTCTGAGTATAAAAATACCTGAATGAATCAGACAACGAGCACGTTCATGTCGGAGGGGAAAGGGAGATACATTCAGAGAAAGTGAGTGATACCACCCCAAGACCTATCAGAGGAAAGAGCAGAGCTCGGCCAGGAAGCGTAGGCAACATATACCGTGCACGCACATGAGTAGATATTCATCAACATCCAGCATTTCTGGCGAATTCACGCAGTCAGCGTCATTCATCAGCGGGCAAGTCCGCTGCACGCTCACAGCATCAGCATCCTTGTTTGGAGCGAAGATCACTGAAGGATAACATGTCAGTTTATTATCGTTGGGATGTGTAGTACTGCTTGAAATCAACGCACTATATAGGTCCGCAGCGACGAGGGAAAAGGGGACGTATCGTGCAATGATATAAAGAGCTTTGACCTTAGTCCAACGCGACCGAAGCAGGAATGTCCACTTTGAACAGCATGGTATCAGTACTCGAAGCGAGGCGCATAGCGGGACAAGTGCGTGACTTACCTCTTCGTGAAGTGAACTAATGTAATCATAGGTCTGTATAAACAGGATCAATGGCAGATGGGAATGGATTGGGACAAGCCCACCCAAATTGTAACCAGCATAACTGAGTTGTTAAGTTAGAACGAAGGGAGGGAGAAGCAGTTCAGACCGCACGCACCGCATGTATACTGGTGGTCGGGCATGATGAGTATCTGTTAATATCTTGCCCTCGTATTACGACGTACTGCCAAGTAATGCAAATTCCAGGCCATTGCGACTTGGATATCATCAGCCGAAGGCTCCATCTGCTCTCGTTCGAGTGGCAAAGAAATAGGTTTCGCGCATACATGATACAGCTTTTCTTATCTCTTGTGAACGAGCCTGAGAACATGGCCATTAGTTACTAGTTAGCAGTCCTAGATGATTAGATTTGATCGACACAAGGTTGAGTTGGACGCTCGCATGTGCCCATTGTGTCGTTCCTTGATTCCTGTTTTTGAAGTTTGAAACACCATCAGTCCTTGAAAAACACAGCCACCTTGGAGGGACTCACGTTTATGCAGGCTTTGATCAACCCGGCCGTCTCCGACGTACACTTCTTTCGCAGATGGCTTTGATATGTGGGTGCCGGTGATCATGATATGAAAGCAGACTGAAAAAAGCCAACGTTGGCAACGTTGAAGGCTTGACATCCGGATCTATACCTGATTTGTATTAAACCGCCTCAACGAAGTCGCGCCATATGTCCATTGACACCGTCCACTACCTATGAGACTTCCTCAGGTTTCTGACAACTCGAAAGCTTTATGGTATCGAACCATATGCATATCCCTTGTTATCGGTTCGATTAGGAGGATGGATGTATTAGCGCACCCTTGATCTTGAGAAGTCTGGCACGATGTCGACGAAACAACTGCGCATGTTGCTAGAAAAGAAGACTGGGGTGACCTCCGATCAAACTCACGATAAAGAAACTCGGAACCAAAAATAGACTCGGGTTTTATGGATGACTTCCAGAAGTTCCAATGTGCTTGGCAGGGTTTGAGAACGAGAAGCCTGTACGATGTGTAATCGCGGCCTGGAGAGTTATTCTTGCTTGGTACTATAACATGTAAGTAAAGAGACGAACCAAAGTGCTTACAGTAGTACGTAAAATGGGTGACTGCAAAATTATGCAAGTATGGAAATATCGGAACTAACCTTATGCTTGCAAGTCACCACTCACCAATTACAACAGCCTCTGATCAGCGCTCAGCCAGCAACACTTGGTTGAACCAGAACATTCACATCCACACCAGAGGTGCACATGGTCACCGTCTAAACTCTGGCAGCAGTAGCACAGGCTACCACCTACCACGCACGGTATGTAAATTTTCTCGCCTATGACTCCTCAGGCTTTTGCTCAACTTTTGCCAAGTTGAAGTTCAATTGACGGTATGTACCGTGTAGGTCATTGTACAACACAGCAGAAACCGCCGCTTCGGATCGGACATCGCTCTGCTAAAAAAACGGATAGGCGCTGTTGACGTCGTTTCATGACAGCCGGCAGCTGAGTTGGATGTCTTGCTACAAATATAATCTCGACTGTGGCATGCAATTCTCAGGAGGACAGGTTTACATGTTGGGCTCCTGTGAGCGCGGCTACGTGTCATGATTTCAAATCCTACTTACCAAACGCCTCTATCTTTGCGATCAGCACTTTACAATGAAAACACTTCCAAAGTCTTTGATCGTCCCCATAGTACGTCACGTTATTCATCATGAGTCTATCTGCTTCATGAACGGTGCTCGTAGTACTACATCGTCACGGTATGTTCGATGAATGATCCAAGGGACACGTCAGCTCCCGGCAGTGAGGACAGTCTGACTCAGTAGTGACACCGGTTACGGGCCATTCCAGCTTATCGGCGATTTTAGATCTTGGTCGCAACCATATCATTAGCGAGTCATCCACACCACGATGAGCTAATTTGAGGATGCTGCGGCGTGCATGCTAACCTGGTATCTACTTGAAAGAAATGATTGCAGTGTCGTGGCGTGTATAAGGCTCCCATTGTTCACCGTTCAACACCCACCAACTGGAGGCCATTCCTCTGTCACCATGTCCTTTGGCTCTGGATTTGCTGCAACTAGTAAGTGTGTCAACAGAGCCGTACTGTGGACCTCGTCGATAGATGGGATGGGCCAGTGATTACGACGGAGCGCTACTTTGGTACGTTGTCACTATCTTCACCAGAAATACGGTGACAATGCTGTAGACTGGCCTCGATGGTGGCATGGTGACTCTCGCCATCTACACTCTCAATTTCTTTTACCCGGGTATCTTGGTGAAGAAGGACAATCCTACGACTCACGCTTCACAGCAATCCATCGCTGAAGAAGCTAGTTCGACCAAGACCTAAAATATTCAGTGCTCTTGGATTTTACTACGAAGAGACGATGGACCGTCATATTTATTAGTAGAGCAGGTTTTAGGACGTTCTTCTATAATACTTCCACTCAAGTATCTACTTAGTACCTTGTGCGATTGTCGAACATCTCTGGCATATCTTGGCATGTCATAATAACGCCTGTTTTCTGTTTCCTGCCAGCTACCATGCCGGTGACTCCCATCCTTTCACTTGCATAAGATTTCACGGTGCAGAAAGGCTTAACGTTGGAAATTTGAAGGATACCCGGTGTGACTAGTACTAAGGCTTAATTAATTTCCTACTATCTAAGTACTCAAGCTGAGTCAAACGGAAGATGAGGCTGTAAACGAGGTACACAAGTACTTTAGTGAACATTCTAGTGGACGAAAATACGACAAGGTATACGAAAATAAGATAGCTGGAGCGCAAGAGTATGATATCAGAGTCATTTTCACAACAGATCCCAGATCAACAATTTGTAAATATGTACCAGGCGATAGGAATCCGACAGAACTACACACCAATATGAACGAAAACCATCCTCTGCTCCAGCGGAACTGTCGTCTTCACAGCATGCGTGGCACAGTTCAGTGCCCAGGCCGCCTTCGTACAGTCCATCACACCTCCATCTTTCAAATCTGGGAACATCTTCTCGTAGAAGGCTTTGACGACGTGTTTTGCGACAGAGTCGTCGACCTGCCACAGCGTCCCAATGACGCTCTTGAACCCCGAAAATTGAAGACCAGCTGCGAGGTGAATCACTTCATCGGGTGTTTCCTCATCCCCGACGGCGGTATGACACGCTGATAAGAATGCGAACTCAGCGTGCGGAATATCTCTTTCCATGATATCGAGCAGCGTCAGATCTTCGTCTCTCATGACGAAATGCGAATTGTAAGGCTGCTTTGGGTCCTGCTTGCCATGACAAGCTAGGTGCACCCACGTGTTCTGCTGCAAAGCTTCGAGCGCACCTGCTCGTGTGGCTGAGTCGCCAGAAATAGCAGTGCTTTTGGCCGTCGCAGGGACGAGCTTATGGACAAGCTCGAGCTCGCTGTCGACGGCCAAGAGCGCCTTGCCTTTCCCTGCACCCGGTTGACCTTGTCCGATTGTCGCAAAGGATGGAGTGACGCGCTTCTTCATCATCTGTCTGGATCTGACCAGAGCCGAAAGTGTGGGCGTGTAAGAGCAGATTTACAGATCCTCTAGGCATTGCTCCCTAGAGCCATCTGGGTTGGTTCGAAACGGGTGAGCTGCGTGGAGAGGAATAGATGTGAAGGCTGCAGTTGGACACAGCCAGATTCGACAGTATTTTAGTTTCAGATTATGCCGGAGGACGTTGACGATGGGTAGCATGATCTCGTCCCATACTGTCCGCAAAAGGACTATTAGATCGTTTCGCGGCATTTTTGGACCCAGGGCAGATGCATGTCGTATTGCCCTGGCGAAGCGATCCTTGAGATTGGTCAGATCTACGAGAGTGACGGACGGTAAGGGAACATGATGGGGTTCTCCTGACGTCGGGACGATGATGGCGCTGCGTGAGTGTTGGCTCGCAACGAGGATGATGACCGGACCCTGGCGCGCTGCTGCTTGCAGGTCTGCGTACAAAGGTGGGAGCAGAAACCGCGAGAACGCCGGAACATCACGTATCTCAGCCACGGAAGCTTCCCATTGCCTTGTAAGTCTCCGGTACTCCATCGCTGCCCGATCAGCAGCAGCTCTGTCGCCGATTGTCGCAGAACTCTGTGCGGCATCGGAAACGCGCTTGCTCAGCTCCAAATAATTGTGTGCCAGCGTCGGATTTGCTGACTCGATATCTTCAACTGGATTCCTGAGTCGAGATGCCAGGGACCACTGCTGGCCGCGACCTTGCTCTGCGAGTTCAACTGCGTGTCGTAGATTGTCACGACATATGGCGCACGAGGCTGCATCTACAGGAAGTGATTGTGCACCACGAACAGAGGCTGCAGCTTCACGCCGTGAGATGATCGACGATCGTGTCATCACATGGCTGTCGAAAAGCTCAAAGCACACTTGGTATGCTTCTAGGGCAGATTCATGTTGATAGACCTCTGCTTCGTGAGCCCAGTGAATAGCTTCCGGGATGCGTCGCGGAAATCCTTGAGTAGGGTGCCTTGACGCCAGTCTGAAGTTCTCCACAGCAAGAGACAAATCAGCAGGGTCGTGTAGAATTCGGTAACGAGACAAATAGGCCTCCTGCAGCCACCTGTAGCTGAAGTACCTCTCCGGATGTAGTGAAGACAGAGCCGCCAATGATTCTTGGCAAAGAGCGATGGCCTCCTCAACATCTTCATTCTTCTGAGCTTGCGTGAAACGAGAGCAGAGCGCCGAGCTCAAATTGGTAAGAGTTAAATGACGCTCTGGATTGTCAAGCCGCTTTAACCAAAGGGATTCACGATACTGATCAATAGCTTCGTCGAGATCCTCGCTGACTCGCGATTTGTCATATCTGTTTTTGAGCGCAAGGGCAAGGTTGTGAAGTGTGGTGTCACGATGTGGATGCCCAGGTGGGCGCAACGTCAGGGCCTCGCGATAGAGGCTGATTGCTCGGGTCATGTCTCCGATGTCGCTGCATTCGTTGAAACAGTTGACGAGGGCGCCCCTCCAATGAGTCATCACGAGAATCGTGCCCAACAGGGCACAGGTGCAGTGCTTCTTCGTACAAATATATGGCCTCATCGAGATCATTAGTATTGCCTTGGTGGATGAAGCGGGACCTGAGTGAAAAGGCCAAGTTGTTCAGGTAGGCATCACGGTCAGCATGTCCCTCGGGACACAGAGACACGGCTTCGCGACCAAGCTGTATGCTCGTGTCAAGATCATCGATGCTTCCATGCTGAGCAAACCGTGCTCTGACTGCGTGTGCAAGCTCGTCGAGGGTTCTGGGACGAAGTCGATGGCCCAGAGGACAGAGCTCGAGGACGACTCTTCGAAGGTGGATGCCTTCATCGGATGCGTCTTCTGGAAGATTGATGCATCCGCCGATCACATAATCAACACCATTTTCCCCTGCAGCGATGCTACGAAGGTACGTGCCCTCTGGACAGAGAGGCAGTAGCTCATGATACAGTTGGGCCGCTTCGCAGATGTCGACATCAGTACATTTCCTGGAGTGGCGCCAATTCAGCGCTTCGGTGAGATTGAATAGGGATAAGGGATGATCGGGATGGTGCTGCGGACGCAATGCAAGGGCGTCGCGGAAGAGGGAAGTGGTAGTATCGATGTCTTGAACATCATTTCGGGTGTAGCCTTGAAGGCAGGCCCACGCGAGGTTGGTGAGAGCCGTTGCGCGGTCTGGATGGCCGACCGGACACTGGTTCAGACTCAACTGAAAATGCTCTACAGCACCGTTCAAGTAAGAGACCCTCTTGCGTCTCATGTATCTGGCAAGTCGTACGTGGCCAGCATCTGTATCTGGAGCAATTTCGCAGTCTACGAGGGACTGTAGTTGGCGTTCCGTCAGCAAAACTAACAGGACAGAATCTGGGGTCGCTCACATCAAATAGTGCGCCGTTTTGATCGTCCCAAGCATGTACCACAGCAACCTTCAATGTGATGGAAGGTTGGACACCGCGCACGGCTCGGAACGATAGATCTATGAGATGTCAGTGTATGTGCATGAATGAGAAGCGAATCACTCACCAAACGGGTGATCTCCATGATTGAGTAGCTTATCCCACGACATTTGAAGTTTCCCGATGACCTCCCCACCGCCTAGCATTCGACCAAGCTCATAGGATGCCCTGATCTCTATTGACAATGCAGGCGAGGCATTTGATGATCTACAAACCGACGATCAGTTCTCGCATCACATCAGAAGATCTCCATGGACTTTACAGAGTTACAGTATCCCCCCACGCTACAGATTCATCAGATGATAGGACACTGATGGCTGATTTCCAGCGTCTCCTGGAGTCGACATTGATGGACACGTAAATGCCAGCGGGAATGCGCTCGGACGGGACTTGAAGATTCTTTCCACTGATGACTGTAGATACTAGAGTGTCAGGATCACGAAAGAGATACGAAGATGACATGGAGAGACTCGCCTTCAAGTCTGATATATTGCCTTTCTGAGCTACCTGGCATGATGTTGCGATGGAGCAAAATGATGAGGATCGATGATGGGTAGAATGGTGGACGGGATGAATGGGAAGGGAAGATGGGGGTGATGATATGGGGACTGTGGATAGAATTCGGCTGAGTGGGAGATTGAGCGCTAGAGTTCAACGTTCAGGTCGTGTATTTCCATATTGTCGGTGGATGTTCGGCACGATAGACGCTGGTATGATCGCACAAGCGCTGGGAATGGAGATCACCGACCAGGATTAGCAGAAGAATCTGTGCTAAAGTAGAGAATATCATGAACGATTTGCGGCGAAAGTGGTCTGCCAATGTTGAAAGGGACGTGCGAGTCTCTGAGTGATTGCTGCTCCTGGACTTGTATCATACTACTCAGTTAGTGCACGCAAAGGCAAAATGTAGAATTGAGTATATTTTGTGAGGTAATGACAAAGGCAAAAAATGTCTATATCGCTCAACACGACGCGCAGAGAAAAGATGAATGATTACATACAACTGGTCCAATTGAGCTGACAGTGCCATGGGGGAAGGATTATCTTGCCTGCAGCGACTCGCGAGGAATAAGGCGAGCTAATGCAACCAATTATATTCTCGTTCGGTGATCGATGATTGACGAATGAAGTATTGAGAAAGCTGTGACCGCTACCGGATTCACTCACTGCCGAGAGATAACAAACTGAACCCTGCGGAAAAGGAATATCCATTATAGGTGGCACTGCATGAATAGGCTGGCAGGTCCATAGTACTTGTAGGGACGCCTTGAAGGTGACAGGACCATACTTTGGCCAAGGACATGTAGTGCGGCTTGAGGCTGCAGAATGGCAGAGGTTACAGGAGCGGACCATTGCAGTAAACGTCTGAATGTGGAGCTTCGACGAGAGGGAGGGGTTTTATTTGAGGCAAGGGTGGTGTCAATTGAACAAAGTGCAGAGTGACTGTCGAGTCAATGGTGAAAGAAACAGCGTGAAGAGGGAATCACCAGATATGAGGCGCATCTCGTAGGAGATGGACGTGGACTGTAATGATGGACAGCTACTTTACTAAGCTCGTGCGCTACGTCCCCCTTGAACTGCATCAAGTACGAAGAGATGAATGATGATCTACATTCGGACTCCACGGAGAGAACCGTAAGATAGACGTGCAGAGGCACAAGCATGGGTGTCGAGACCGTGGTCCATCAAATTGCAACGTGCCGGCACCATCCCGTTCTCACGGTGTTTCTTAGCAATTTCCTCCAGTCCCTTTGCATATGGTCTTTCAGAAATTCAGACCGGCTTCTGTTGATGATGGCAATCATTCTATATAGCATAGCATCACGCAAATTCACTGTACCCTACCATCACAGTCAATCTCCAATTAGCTCAGGTATGAAATTGTAACGACTTATTACTAATCATGCAAGGTTTCGACTGAAGCTCTCCAAGCTTGCACAATGCACACGTCTGGTTGATCACAACTTGACCAGTACATTGCGATTACCGTAGCAGCAGCATACCTTTGCATTTTGACGAGAATTCAACATCTTTCCAAATCCACCCAGGCAAACTGGTTACCGGTCCACGAACTTCCACTCTTCTCTGAGACACTACGCTGTTTGCGCAAACAGACAACGAATGGGCTCTTTCGACTCACTCATGTGGTATGACTACCCTAACTTGAACAGGTTGATCTCGCGACTCAGGAGGCATAGACGACAACTTGAATACCAATCGTATTCGTAATGGCCGTTCTGTGCAGAGCAATAACACCAATCTTGATCATAGGGCACTCCAGGCACTCCAACGTGATGTTGAAATACTCATCATTCCCATTCATCGTTGAATGGAACTTGGGAGGAGAAGGCTTACCCGGCTGCTAGACGACAGGCCTTCAAAATGTCGTGACTCGAGCCAAGGGGACTGAGTCAACTACGAGGTAAGTACATAATTTGCTCCACCGACTCGACCACGTCGATCAATTTGAATCAGTTCATCGACAGGGAGATGACGACGATGCACTATCTTTAAATCGGGATTGGTTACATACATTACATCCTCCCGGGTTCAACAGAATGGCCTTTGCTCCAGCGGTATCCATCAGATCAGGCATGAGTCAAACGAAGACTATGGTCCTCTTCACTACCACTGACCACTCTCCTTTGGATATCTCTACTTCACACGACGAAAACACGTTAGCTTACTTCAGATCTCATCATCACGCGCATATTGAAGTCGGCCTATTTCAAGAAGCGTGCGTCCAAAACATCAAAAGAGATTGAGCCTTCCCCGTGGAAATGTGCGCGTTCCGAGGACTGATGACGTTTCAAGGATTGATAGTGTTTCAAACTCAAAGGCAAGCTTCAAGCAAAGGACCGGCAATTGCGTCCAAATAGGGTAACGCTCATGGTTATCTTCTTGAATGCTTCTGGCACCAACTCTGATTTTCCATCAAGTGGCGCATCACCTCCCAGTACAATCTGTGACCTGAATTTGGTTAGTTAATAGCCCCCAACGTAATATTCATAGGAGTGCAGTTTACGCTGGGAGTGGTGGCGATTGAGCGGACGACAATTAGCATTCCAGTATTCAGTCAATTCATCTTAAATTTGAATAGGTTTGTCGACAGAGATGGTGTATTCGACTGATACATGACTCGAGATTGGGCTCTTAGTATACATCAAGGTGCGCGACAGGTAGGTTTCAATGGCATAATGATAGGCAATCTCTCGTAAACACTTATGACCACAACTACATTTCAAAGACGTCAGCCTGCAGTTTCCAATCCTGATATATCAAGTGAGATAGTCAACTTCGTGAGCCAGACAGACAGAAATACACTCACAGACTCAATCGTTGGTCGGGTGAACACCACCATTGTCTCCTCGTCGAGTTTGATATCCCAAAGAGGGGCATCGAAAGCTTCGTCATGGGACACCTCCACGAAAGGGAGGTACGTCGACACCTGCATGTCCGATGGAAGACCCACCGATGTTGTAGGTTCGCGAATCACATTGCCGATGCCACGCGCCACAACCGAGGGATTAAAGTCAGTCATGTACAACTGGAAGGACGAATCACTTCGATCCGCGACAGGACCAGCCCATATAACACGAGATCCTCCCACTCCAAAAAAGCACCGCCTTTGCATGCCGAACCTTTCATCAGGGACGAGACGAGAGTTTTGTGGACCCCATGATGACCATTTGACTGACCGTCCATCTTCTGACGTCGCGTCAAACCATGTCGAAGGAACGTCCATGAAAAATATGCGAGCAGATACGATATACATCGACGAAGGATCGGCCCATGTCACTGATATGACTCGATCTGCAGGGTTTGTTGCCCAGATCCAATGGTCGACTGGTACCGCGAGGTCTGCACAGCTCGTGGCACTATGAAAATTTGATGGGTGATCGAATACGCCCAACTTGCCATGGACGGGCATCATGAATCTTGCATGAAGCCGCGGCGCCTTTGACGGATCCTCAGTGTCGTAGAGGTGTATATGACCATCTGTCGAAAGAGCTATAAGCTTCTCCTTCACAAGAAAACGTATGTCCAGCAACTCAGTTCCGTCGCCGATAACACATAAGTCCTGTTAAATGCTCAAATCAAACCAACAGCGAAAGACAGAAGAAGACACCTACATCAGCTTGACTAGGTCGTTGCCAACTCAAGACGTGCAGCGACCAGCACGGGCCCCTAATTTCATCGAGCCCGGCAATATAGACTGCGAGGCGATCATCGAAGACAGCAACGGCAATTTTGATGAACTGAACTTCGCTGCATGCGGCTCTACCACCCACCACACGAGATCCATGAGACAAAGGATGTTCCTCCCCCGTTGATATCGAACGGAAGGATACTCGGTACTTGAAGCCATTAGAGTCGACATCGATCGGAAATGTAATGATGACCTCGATATCTTGTGACTCGTCCATGTACCTGTACGTATGAGGAACCGGATTGGGATTCATCACGACTTTGGCGGTACACGTGCTGTTGGTCTTGATATCCACAGTGTTGGACGCAGCATCGACGTGCACCGACGGCGTACAGGAGATGATGTTTCGATGAACGACCGAGTTCAAGTCGAACAAGGTCTTGACGCGAAACGCATCGGTAGCAATGGGCTTGAAATTGTTCCACGCGTTTGCCTTTTTTCTGAGGATGCTCAAGCAATCTGCTAAAGAGGTGGTAGGCGACCGCGGATGTACTTCGATCAACCGTTGAGCACCGAGTTCGATGATGTACTGCAGCTCAACAGAGCATTTGACTGTGTTGTATAGTGTCAGGCAGGTCTGTAAAGGGCTTATCAGTACATTAGTTCGAAGGATGGGAATAAGTAGATGACTCACCAAAGAGCATCGTATAATTTCATTGTATGAGAGAAACCCGAGGATATGGCATTGTATTTCATCGGGCATACCTTCGAGGGTGGGTGTTCCAATCCGAGAGGGCATTTGTCCACAACAAACAGCATCCTCCGTATCTATAATCGAGGATAGAGAAGTGTCGGTGTTTGAGAAGTGATGAGGTGGGGTAGGAAGGGGTGTAGGAGAGACCGATAGCACGGTCCCCTTGCACGGACGACTGTGAACGCCAAACTCCAATCGAGCCTAGCGAGGATGAGAAATTTGTGATAGCCAAGAGTTCAATTACTTGCCTTTTTTCTATCACGCAGCTTTTCTGCGCAACTCAACGATGAGTTGACAACACTCTTGATGAAGTTACGCAGCATGGTAAAATGATAAATGGATGAAATGTGGATCTTCACTTGGCTTTTTGAGTGACAGTAGTTGTGAAAATAGTCGAGAAGAGTATAATAAAACATGACTGCTAGCGGATATGCAGGGCGGCGACATGGATGAGCGGAAGTTTCAGAAGTACCGAAGATGACATCATCTCTTCGGGGCACAGCCACATACAATTAACTTTAAACTTCGCGCTTCAGCTTCAGTGAGAACGATGGGTATAGAACGTCAACAATGCGTTTATCTACATCATTGAGTAAGAATAAGCGGTGCCAAAACAGACATCGCTGTAAGGTAACATGTCAATAGCCGTCCGAGTAAGAGTAATCCGAGAAGTGCCAACAAGCTCATAGATAAATGGTGAGCAGAACCGATATAAGCATGTAATCGTTAAAACCTAAGCCGCAGCTTCTTCCTCAGCTTCTTCTTCTTCTTCTTCATCGGCTGCATGTTCTAAATCATGACCAGTAGGGTTTTCCTTGTTCAGCCAGATACCTGGGTGAAAGAAATTGAGACTGTAGATAGCGAGAGTGACCATGGCTCCATCGAGCCAATCTATGGATAATAAAGTATATTATAAGCGTATTCCTGGCGAAAACGGATGATAACGTACCGAAGTAGTGTTGAGTGGTAATCACCGGCCCGAACCACCCACCGGCGAGCTCTACAGTACGGTAAATAGAACTAAGGATGAATTGAGTATATCAATGACCGCTGATAAGACGTCTTGGGCACTAACCGAATAAAGATGCAGAGAGTGCAGAATGCCATGGCACAGATCAAAACCCGCAAGTTCTTGCTCACAGCACTTTGACCTTTCTCCAATATGCGGGGCTGCTCAACGTGACGGAAGGGCGAATTAAATTTCAAGCGCAAGAAAAATTCGGATGCCAAAGTGACGTAGACCACGATAGCAACTAGAGAGCAAAGGTCAGGATTGTGAGCGAGAGAATTGAGACCCTTGTCACGCACAGAGCTGAGCCGCAATTCCTCCCAGCATGATGTTCGCGCCCTATCTCTATGATGAGATCGTTACACGAAATAATGGAGATGTACATACCATTGCAGCACTTGTATCCTGGCTAACGGCGCGCGCAGCGGATGCGCCTCCGAAAGCTTGTACAATCAAACAGATAACATCCTAAGAGGTGGGAAGATATGAACAACGAACACAGCTTGAATGTATGATACTAACGAAGCAACAGAAAATGATGGTATCTGCACTAGATCAGTAACTGAACTGCCAGGAACATCAGGGCAACACTTACATAGCTTGGGGGTTAAACGGCTGTACTGGGGTCCAACTTGGTTGATTATCTTGCCAAGGATGATGAAGTTGGCAGCAACAAGGGGAGTAGGTGCGATGATGGTGCCGACGAGCCTGCAGTGAAAACGGATGAGCGGGCGTGCGAATAGGTACTTCTAGATGAACACGTACTGCATCTCATAAGGCGTCAGAAGCTTGGGACGGTGGCTAGACCATAGCCTGGCACTCCATCCTAGTATTTCGAGAACACCGGCAAAAGTCGCCGTTGGAAGCATCCACCAGAGTCTAAACTTGACTGCCTGGCTCAAGTGGATGACTGAAAGTATGAAGTCATGATCGTGCACTGTCGATAGTAAAAAAAAAACATACTAGTTGAAATACTGTATAACACTAGGAACTAAGGGAGCGATTTGAGGTAGATGCGAGACGTCTGAACAAGACAACTCACCAGGATACATATCCACTCTGTAGGCACATAGGTGTACGGGCCAACGCGATTTTGGTTAGCTACCAGACACTCAGTTGAAAGACGGTACAAAAAACATAGAGGGACTCACGAAGCTGACTAGCTTCAAACACAGAGGGAGTCATTTTGAGAGGAGAAATGGCCTGGGGGTGAGAGGGAATGGAACGTGTGGCCCATCATGCAAGGCAGGCATTTCTACTAACTGGAGTTGTGCCGCAGCGGCAGGATCGGTTATGAAATAGATGTGCCCGAGGCGGCTTCGGATAAGCTATCAGGATCAAGATTCACTTTAAATAGTACGCGTAATTACGATTCACAGCTTGACCGTCCATATTCGTCATGGTCTTCCAGTTCGCCGCAATATTAAGTTCGTACTGGTAGTCGCAACCCAAGGTGAGCTATGTATACCAAACAATCTGAAGTCCGGACACCGACATTGATGTGTAGAGCAAGAGGTACCATATCAGTGCAAAGTAAGTACGTACTCGACATCAGCCTAGTACCTAAATTTGGAAAATCTTCCCAAGTGGTAACTGGTGACCGCCCTGGGCAGAGGTGATTCTCCTGGCAGAATTAGCAGAAGTGCAGTCCGCATGGCACAGACTTGTGGGTTCTTTCATATAAGTAACCATGTGGATTTCATACAGGAATTAATATTCCACCATCTTCCTTTGCCATCACAGGCTGTACAGTGTACATGGCGAAGAACGGGAACAAGATTCGATTCGGTGTCTCTATTTTAAAAATACTCGGGCCCGACAGCCAATTGGGGACCGGCTAACATTTAATTTTAATTGCCGTGAAACTTCCATATCATATATCGATGATACTTCGGTTGATCAGCGCTCAGCCTGTGTCCACCGTCAACCAGGAATAGATACGTCCTGTAGGTTAACGTACATCAACAATAACAACTACTCTTCTCGTCTCACCGCTTAAGCTCATTCCACTGCACTCCATCATCTTCTCGGCTCTGAAGGATACTGCTCATTATATCACCTTGGAAGCTCAGAGTGTTCGACATGCTAGTGGTTTCAGTAGGTGTGGATGTATGGTGGGTCAGTAAATGTTCAAAGATACAGTCATAGGTTGTATCCAGCTCAGCCAGACATCAGGCGTAACAAATAACACATAAGTAGGTATACAGGTATCGCCCAATAGTAAGCAAGCAGAAAACACACGGAAAGTCAGCGCGTATCGATAGATATACGAATATATATCTCTTCAAACAGGGTCCGTCGCCCTGGGTATCACAACAGTCGGTTCTGGTCTAATGCTTCTAGCGCCGCGTTCGTCCTCACGTGAAGTGCGTTCTGCAATGATAAGAGCGTAAGTGTCAGTCACATTCGTTCACTCCTATTTTCGTACCTCTAAACTGTATTTACCCTGAAAAAGTGACATACATCAGCGACATGATTAAACAGCAAACGTATCCGTACCTTCCGTCCCGCAGCATTCACCTCCAGCGGCTTTCCCGACAAAACAAGATTAAAATGCGTCCTCGCACCGTCCTTGTCGCCTGATCGCGCTAGCAGCCTACCATACTCGAAATCTATGATAAAAGAGTCAGCAATTTCTCACCGAACGACAGAACAAGACCAACTCACGCGCGTAATACACGATATAATGGTCCAACTCGATGTCAGGTCCGTGCTCGAAGACAGCGCGGAACGCGCGCTCTGAGTACGTGCGCGCATCCTCTGGTGAGACAGGAATCTTTTCATCAGGCTCGAGTTCAGCATCCGGGTCCTGTAACGAGAGGGATGTGTGTCAACAAGGATAGACTCCCAGAGCGAAGAGGAAGACCCCAAAGGCACAAACACAAAAGCTACCACAAAAAAGGCAAACGCACCGGATACGCAACAAATCGCCAACACACGCCCTCCAAGAAACGCGCAAGACAAACGTCATCCCAATACCCACTCCGCGACTCCAGCTTCTTGTCCTTGCCTTTCTTAGCCCCACTGGCCTTGGCACCGCTCTCAGACGAAAGCGCTAACCCCAGCACTCCCAAAGCTTCACCAACAGCAGGAATCATCTCCCTCACAATAACCTCCCTGGGCGCATGCGCAATCGCATGGAATACATAAGCTAGCTCGAGGGCTGGGAGGAGAAGTGTGTCGGATTGGGCTAGATATTTACGGGCTTTGCGGGCGACGAATTTCTGTGTGTTTGGTTAGCGTTGAGTTGTTTTTTGGTAGGGCAGAGAAGATGTTTGAGGTGGATAGCGAGAGGAAAGGGAGGAGGAGACATCAAACAAGAACGTACCTCGATAGGAATGCTCTTCCCCGCGATTTTCTGCCTCAGACCCTGGACGCGTTCCATAAGCTTCTTCGCTTCTGCATGCTTGCCGAGCGTGGCTAGGCATGCTGCTTCGCCATATGTATATGTCGCTTTGGACCACTAAGTGCACCGAGGTGGTGATAACCGAGGGATGGGAAAAATTGTAAACAAATGAACACAGACACGCAAGAGGGGAAATAGAAACCCACCGTAGCCTCGCCCCCAAGTTTTCCCCACCACAATCTACTGTCCGCAACTCTGCACAAGACCAATATCAGTATCGCGCATATACCCATCATCCCTGTACCAAAAAGAACACGCAAAAACACGCACCTCCAAAGCCCTAAACAAGCAACCGCACTCTCCCACCATGAAATATGATGTAAATTCCGATACTGTGATTGAGCTTGGGCAGCGCGTGCGTAGTAGGTGAGAGCTTTTGAGGGTTGGGAACGAACGAGGGCAAGGCGGCCTGCGCCAAAGAGAAAGAAGACGCCTATTTGGTGTTGGTGCGGGATCGAAGACAAGGTTGGAGTATCGGACAGGGAAGGGGGGAAAGAGAGAGAAAACACAACCACTCATCAGAACACACAACCTCCCAAAACAGAACACGCACCATTCGGATACCTCTTCAGATTCCACTCCAATATTCTCGTAGCCTTGCGCACATCGACGCCTTCAAACGTGAACGCCGAGAGGACGAGGTGGAAGATGAGTAGCGACATATCGCAGATTGCACGTCGGACTCCTTCTGCTTCTGTAGGCGAGCATATTAGTACTTCTTGCTCCCAACTCACAATACCAAAACATGATCAGGGACCGGGACCACTCACCCTTCTCGACCACTCTCCCATTTGCGCCCCACCCCCCAGCCCTCTCTAACAATTCCAATCCAAATTTTCTATCGCCCTTATATCCAAACAACTCCACCAGGGCAAGGAGTTTTCCCGGCATCATACTGAGCACGAGATGAGACATACCGAGACCTAGGTATACACCAGATCGGAAATGAGGGTCTATAGATGGGCAGGGGAGGTATGGGTGTGTGATGGATGGTGGAGAGGTAGTATCTTGCGTAGATGTGTGTTTGGGGGAAGGGGGAGGTGAATCTGCGATGGAGGATGAGTTAGCACTTGCAAAACTCGTGCTACTTGACTGTGATGGCGTTTCTTCGACATCCGCTCCTGTTTTGGGTGAGGGATCGGGTGTTGAGATGGCAGCTAGTAATTCGGGGTGGGCGAGAGCGTATGCCGCGTCGACTGTCTCGATCCATTTACCCAGTTGACGGTATATGGAAATAGTGGTGCGCATGTTGAGTCTGGGCGTTTGCGGTACTTAGGTATTAGCGAGAAAAGAGGGATAAATGACGGAGCACGTACACCTCACGGATAAATGCTAACCAATCGCCTGAATAGACTATCCCAAGAAGACTCTACTGCAGCATCAGCTAACCCCCCAAAACGCGTACAACACCCAAGACACACGGTCGTGCCAGTCGACGCACCTTTTGATAGAGGCTCTCTGCATAGACGAGTTCAGCATGACGTTCCACAGGCGTCATACCGGTGATCCATTCTGTACCGCTAGTACTGAATGCGGGAACGATATACCCTGCAAGACGACCTGCGAAGCTGGCCGGGCGTTTGCGATGTGCAGAAGCTACAGCGATCCCGCGCTTGGTATGGTTGATAGCAGCCAAGAGATCCTAAAGCCCAAATTATGAGTTAATATTAGTATATGAGTACTAGTAGCACATTACAACACGAACCTTATCCTCAAAAGACATGAGACCCTTCACACATTGAATAAGCCCAAATCCAGTCGCAAAGTACAATCTCTGTCTGCATTGATCTCAGCCTCTCTTGTGGGAGTGATGGAGACGGAAGTACGTACTTTTCTGGATCGCTTTGCTCGCAGAATCGTTCGCTTTCGTGCATGCGAGATTGAAGGAACTCATTGAGGGCCCAGTGAAGACCTGGGATGTCGTCGAGAGCGTTTGTAGGGTCATAGGAATTGTTTACGGGTGGAGGTGAGTTGGACATAGTGGTGAGAGCTTGCTGTGCAGCCTGAGGCGTCTAGGGTATCACAAGAGGCTATGTATTCGGATATGAACGCGTGAGCAACTACGACGGTGGCGACAATAACGATGACGGTGAGCACGATGATGATGGGACTAAGGTTCAGTGGACGGACACGGATTCTTCATGAGTGTCGATTTTTAAAACTTGTCACAACTATGACACTGCTACATGGCCAGTCCTTGTGAAGTATAAGTACAAATCGGGCATGCTGAGCAATACTTGGCCCACTTTGTCCGATCACAATAGTAAGCTAGTGCCTTTGGTTAGACCTTGGTTAGACCCACTACATTGATGCGTCCAATTCCGACTCAAGTTTAGCTGCGGCTTGATCCAAGCATGACTCCGATAGGCAGACCGTGCATCCCGAACACCTCGCATGACCGCATACTAGTTGACAAAGCCGGCCGCCGATATTCCAGAGATATTTCTGATGCTTACAATGGTCGATGGTCTTGCGCCTAATAATACAATCACACCAGTCTTGAAGGATATACCCATGGGTATCGCTTTGAGTCATTTAGGAAAGCAAAGATCTTTGCTCGGGCTTTCAAAGCATTGTGACGCAGACGAAGCATCCTCCCGCGTTTCCGGACGACACGGTCTTTTCAAGTACGATGCTTGATTGGTGCAACAACGAAGATTGTATGTTCTCGTCCCGGCGCCCAAATATCCCGAAGCAAGTGTGACTTCAAGTGCACTTCGCCAGGAATCGGTTCGAGCACGACTGGTAGCTCTGCTTGCCACTAGTTGGTACGTACTACCCAATCTTGATATTGCAGAGCTCACTCTACAAGTGAACGGTTTGTAGATACCCAAGGACAGTGAAGAGACCTCCGATCACAATACGTTCCGAGTCGGAATTTGACTTCACATGATCCACAGTTCTTTTTCTAATACGCTCTTTTAGGAGAGCCTTCTCCGTTCCTGATCTCCTCACCGGCTAGTCGACCTGATACATGCCTGCAGCATGTAAATAAAATCAACCAACATGGTTTCACCGACACGACATTCGTCAGATAATTACGAACCAGTCAGTAGTCACAGTCCCTCCGAGGTGGCTGTGTGTTTCAAGGCCTGATCACGGTGTTCCGAACTTCAAGCGGGCCAAGAATCAGCATAATGAGTACATGTAAGTGTCAGAATCAACTTTGATAATCAATTTATATCCAATCATCTGTCTCATTGGGCGTGTTACATCTGAATAGAGGTTTCATTGTTATGTTATCGCTGAAACTGCCGATGTTTCTGGCACCAGCTGTAACTTTCATTGAGTTGTGCACAACCTGGTGCAGTTGTGACCACATCAACTGTAAGTCAGCCAGTGAAACGATCCATCACGATGATGATATGATGATCCTCAGCAGCAGTATTCCCGCGTATACCCCGGTCTGGATGGGTTCTCAGCTTATTTAGTATATAAGGAGGTGGACGAATATATGCGCGAAACCCGATTATTTTTCCCCTCGCACCAATTCAGATGGAACATCCATCAGACGACGTTACAACGGCCAGAAGTCTGCAGCCCTTAGCGGTGCGTCGCTTTCTTGACATGATAGCAAGATGATAACAAATTTATCGTGTGTGGCCTCCAGTACATATGCAGTGCGTGCTGTCTGAATTGCATCTTGCTTGTTCTAACTTGACAGCTCAGCGTTGATAGCGGCGACATTCTGGGTAAATTTATCCTGATCTATTTCCGTCTGCCATTAAACTTATTTATCCAGACCTATGACTATATTTGTTCACTTCATGAAGAGGTGAGTAATGCCCTTCTTCCGTTAGTACGTGGCTTTGATACTGGTAATATATTATTCAAGTGGACATTTCTGCTTCGGTCACGCCTTACCAAGGTAAAAGTCCTTTATGTCATTACACGATATGTCCCCTTTTTTATCGTCGCTGCGGACCTATATAGTACGTTCATTCCCAGCATACAACCCTCCGATTTAATGAATTAACATGTTGTACTCAGTGAACTTCTCAGGGAACGAGGACCGCGATGTATGTGAACGTGTAGCACACTTACCCAATGATGAATGATGCTTACTGTATATTTCACCAGCAATGCTTGATATTGAGCAACATTTACGCGTGTACGTCCATGGTATTTGATGCATGGAGTGTTGCTCTTTACTCTCACAGGTCTCAGACTTATATCACTCGCTTGCTCTGAATGTATATTTATTTTCTCCGACACACGTGCTTCTAATCTGATTCATTCAGGCTTGTTTGTGCTCAGAACATGCGCGCTCTGGAACAACAATAGAATCATACTCATAGCCATACTGTCCACCATTTTTGTGAGTCATATGTCATCAGCACACCTGATCTCATGGTTGATGAATGAGTCAGGCTATTGGCATTTGGTTGACTACTGTTGCCACCTCACATGGTTTGTGCTCCCATCTTCCCCTACTGGTATCCGCCCATGTTATCTTCAATTTCACAGTAACGAATAGCGTAATCCCAGATATCACAGGTTGTCACCGGAGTTCTGGTAGTTTCTCATTCTTCATGCAGTTTATTGTCTTACTCGTGTTCCAACTGGGTATGTAGCTGGAAACTGGACTGCACGTTGCAGACACGCGCTGACTAATGCTATCCCCAGTATTGATATCCCTCACACTCGTGCGTGTCGTACAGAGTTGGCGGTCGGCCACAGGTCCCCTGTACGCGATCTTGCTGAAGCATAACATATTCTACTATGCATGCGGTCTGCGTGAGTCGGGACTCCTATGTTTTCGTGCTCATCGGTGATGATTAACTTTTCGAAAGTTCTCTCGGCCATAAACATCCTTGTTCCAAAGCTGCTTGACTACGTGCGTGAATAGTCCTCTTCAGTATGACTGAATCGTTGATGTTGCGCACACCCAGTCCGTATCCTACTTCATCCCCGAAGGGTATGCACCTCCAAAATCTGTTGCGAATTCCTACTAACAACACCCCCAATACACATGTACAGTTTGGAGGTTTTGATCCTTGCAATCCTCGCCACGCGCATGCACCTCCATCTCTGGCATATGAACCGGCACGCGAGTGGCTCTGAGGCCCTCGTGTGTATTTCTATGTCCAACATGTCACCTGTAAACTGTACGATATACTGGTCGTAAAAATTGAGATGTGCTTACTTGACTTATAGGAACCCTCTTTGTTATGGGGTGCGATCTAGGGTTCCGGGAATTAGGGTATGGCGTCTGGTTGACCGGCAAATTAGCATGGCCCTCTGCGAGGGCCAAATTTACAGGTGTGAATGACACGAAATTCACGCAAATTTACTGACGGGGGTTCGGGGGCAGAGCCCCCGAAAGCTCTAGCTTTTTGACGCTAATTTGCGTTAATTTGCAGGTGAATTTCACCTAATTGACTGTAATCTACTCCGCAGACTCCCATATCTCCCACTCGCCATCCATCGGTGTCGTCGACGAAGTCACAGCGTCAGCTGTCAGCTTGGATGGAGGTCCGTGACTCACGGGAGCCGGCTCAAGCTGCACAGGCTGGTCTGAGAGAAGATCGAGAAGGAATCTTGATGCTAAGTTAATGTGATCACCAACATCGAACCTGTCGCTGTCTTCTCCATCGAGGCTCACATCATCATCATCATCAGGCCACTGTCCCTCACTGGTCTCGTCATCTGAGTCGCTCATGGCAATATCTCGTTTGATAGGTGGTCGGGCAGGTGGTGGAACAACTGTTGGCTTCTCAGGTCGTTGATCACCAAGGATGGTTGCGTGCATATCGCGCCATTTGATCGAAGGAGCCGTTTTTGACACTGCTGACTGAATTAGATGTACATGAGTCTTTCAATAGTCCAAATGAGCAAGAGAAACTTACATCAGGTTTCCAGCGGTGCCACTGGCGAATTTGAATGGTTTCTTTTAATGTTGCGATGTCTTGTCTGCTCCGAGTAGGACTATTGAGCCACGTTACGGTCGACACGGTCCTCTCATCAGCCATTGACACTGGTACCACAGAATATAGCTTGATTGCAAGAGCCTGACACAAGAACAGAACTTTAGTGAAATGAACCAATCGAGTAAAAGACTTTATCACCCCAAGAACCTGCGCATTTTCATCCTTCTGGACAGCTTATCATCGCCCCACAAGGCGTACGCAACTTCTGCTTGTTTGTGGAAGCCGACAGATCCTCAGCAACACGAACGCTCTGTTGAGCCTTTGCTGTTAGATCCATCCAAGTACGAACACGACCTAGTGTCGTAACAGATGGAAGGCTTCGATGAACTCCTTCTTGAATTCCTTCCAAGTCCCGAAGTCTGGTGGGGTCTTGGCAAAGGCTTCCCGGTAGAAGGTGTCTGCCCAGATGCGAGCGTCTCCAGTGGTCATATACTGGAGAGTAACAGTGACCTTGGTCTGGTCGGAGTTGTAGATCATCGGGTTGATGAGGAAGTAAGTCTCGACTGAAAACATCCAGCGTTCAGCGTCATCGATGCTTCCTCCATAGTGTTGGGGTACTCCAGCCTTTAGCTCAGGCTTGGTAGTAGTCGTCGTCGTGGTGCCTCCAGACATTCTTGTTCTGGGGTTCGAGTTGAGGTTACCGGTTGATTGTTCGTCGGGAAACTCATCGGAGGACGTAGAGTCACGTTCCGATTCTGGTTCGGTGTCGGAGTCAGGAGTGTTGGGATCGCGTTCCCAAGGGTATCTCCTAGTCCAGGTAGTCGTCTTGACTGTCTGTCAATAGGCCGTGCGGATGGCGGGGCGTCGGTTTGAGGAAACTTGAATCTTTTGTTATGGACTCAAATAGATCTGCTATGCAGAGTCCTAAGAGGGACGTCGTCTGCTAGCGTTCGTGACGTAACCGGAAGGGTCCGGTCTGCGAGTGAGTCCGGCGACGCGCATGTCGGCGGATGTCAAGGACGCGCTGTCACATGACTTCTAAGACGGGTGTCTTTGAAGTCGTCTCGATGTCAGGACACAAGTGTCCGGACGAAGAGAGTTGATCGAGGTAGACTTAGGCACAACGAGCACCTAAGAGTAAGATACTAGAGACTGAAGCTTAGGGAGCTTCAGAGAGAAGTATGTTCAGGAGAAAGATTGAGTAGATTCAAGTTAGGGAATCTAGTACAAGGTGACCGACTACTTATACTAAGTGGAGAGGGTTAAGGGCAAGGTTACCGTATGGTAGGTAAGGGCAAAGGGGAAACGGATATGGTATCGGTATACTGGTAACACTGCCTGATTAGTGGTGGATGGTCGAATGAGGAATGAGACCGAGAAACGTTGGAACGAACCAACGGTAAAGGTTACAACGCGTAGCACGCATGAGTCAGAGGCAGAGATAAGGAAAGCCACATTGGTGGCACGAGTCAGAGACGAGTCATAGCCCGAAGGCACGTGCGCACGTTGGTGCGAGGAGAGGGAGGCGAGGGACGGGTGTTACAACAACGTTACATGAGTCCCCTTGCCACCGCGCCCTCTGCCACCTGCACGGCTATAGACGATACCCGGGCCTCCCCTGCCCCTGGGATAGAACACAGGATAGAACACCGGACCGAAATAGAAGAGAACTCCGGAAGATGCCGGATTAGATAAGCGGTCTGGACCGCTATGACGACATAGGTCTAGAAGACCTATTCCTGTTATCTTGATAGAAGGCAAGCCTTGTGTTGCCTCATGTACTGATAGAAGGATGCCTCGTGCTCCTTATCATAGATAGAACCATACCTCGTGGACGGTATCTCTGACTCGATAGATAAGCACTTAGAACCCAGCTTCAGGCTGAGCTTAGATACGATAGAGTAGCCTTATATAAGGTCGACGATTAAAGTAGATGTTCCTTACTTTAATCTACTTGGTTTTCCCCTTGAAACCTCTTGTCTCGCATAAGGCTACCTTGCCTGACATCTGGCCCGTACCTTCGGAAGCTTGTCTTAACGACCACGAACCTTCCGTCTGTAACCGCTATCATCGCCCCACAAGGCGTATGCAACTTCCGCTCTTCTGTGGAAGCCGACAACCCTCAGCACTTGAACGCCGTCTTCTCGGCCTTGCTGTTGTAGATCCCATCCAAGTCCGCACACGACCTAGTGTCGTAACAATGGGAACGGTCCCGAGGATCTGGTCAACGGATAAGCGGTAGAGGAGGACGAGCCGGAGAATGGTGCAGGCGAGGATGAAGGGAAAATGATAGGGGGGCCACGTGACCGATGTTACTTGTAACAAATGGCACGACTTGTTTCGAACTTGATGCAGCCTGGAACTCCATTCTCGCTTTCTTCATCGGCCGTTCTGTTACCTCCAATGGAAGAACATTTTCGTTAGAATCCGAGTCCAATGCTGCTTCTGTGACTTTTGCTTTCCCTCCTGTTGCCTGGGACGCCATATATTCTCTTGCTTCTTTCCGCCATTCTTTTGCCATGCTTGGACACTCATGGGCAGCGTGCTTCATTATACGTTGTCGAGCTCTTGGCCATGCCCATGTCACATTACACCCACGGCTAGCAATGCACCGTACAATTTTGGTAGCAGTAGGATCGCTTGCCAGATGACAAGGCTTTGAAATCTTGCGAAGCAGCGGGTGCATCTTAGCACCACCTTTCCGAGCATCCTCGCCTTCATCAGCAGTGAGGTACCGGTCATCGTCAAAGGTTGAGAGGATATGTGTATCGAGTTTCTGAACCTTCTTTCTTTTCTCAGGTTGATGATTATTGACATTGACTGGCTTATGTTTCATAGAATCCACTTCGACATCGAGGACCGGCAACTATATACTAGTATGTCAATATTTTATTAGAATTAAGATAAAACTGACTCACAGTATTGCCGGCTGCAAGAATGAGACCTCGTGCAGCTTCGAGAATGTCATATGTCCACTTCTCTAAGAGAATATCGCCTGGATATTTTTTGATCCAAGTTTCGAGAACATCCACAACAGCTTCTGTCTCTGGCCCTCGCTCCACCATTTTCAGGCCACCAGCACGACTGCCAAACCGGACCTCTAATTCTCGGTTGACAGCTGCAGCCTCTCCGATTTCTGCGGTCCAATCGAGATCTGGGCTGAAGTTGGAAAAATTATATGTTGATTCCTTTGGAATAGGAATGTTGGACGGTAGTGCCTTGAGATACTGTCGCAGTTCAGCCAATCTATCCTTGAGATTTGGCTGCATGTGCGCTGTTGGGATTACCAGGGACTGATTGAAGTTCTTAGTTTTTACAATATTTTGGTTGTCATTGGCATAATGATGTTCGACCAAATATAAACCTTATTTCAACTATGTAGATACTAGAGCCACAATAAGCTATGTGAATCTTTCAAGCGTCCGAGCTGTCAGGATTGTCCAGTATATCATATTTAAGCTTTTCAGGTGTTCTGAGTCCAGTAGACACAAATTCACCCAAATTGACACTATGTTTTCGAGGGTGTGAAATTGACACTGTCATTCACAGTAAATTTGCAGGGTAAATTTGCCGGGCTAATTTGCCTGGTGCAAATTCCCGGAACCCTAGTGCGATCTGGTGAGATGTTTTGACGAACGTTTAACTTGTGATTAAGCCCAATGATTATAATCAAAGACTCTAACGTGTGAACAATAACGACAGCGTCTTCGCAGAAGCCCTGGCTTTCCCGCATGCGAGATCCAAGGATTTCCTGGAGGGTTCAGAAGAGACCTGGGAAATTGTCAAGGGCGTTTGTAGTACGGTCGTATGTATTGTTGGACCATGGTAGTTCTAGGATGGGACTTGGCAAGTGCATTTCTTGTTTGATCATCCTAATCAGAAGTACACGCCCTGTTGCAATGCTTGCCGCTACATTCATGATGCGCACCGTTCAATCTTGGTATTGTGGAGCTGTTGCCAGGTAAACTTGAAATCAATTTCAAACTCACATATGATGTTCGGCGGATTCCGAATTTCCAATCATCCTTGTTGAACCTGTAGCCGCAATTCTACGTAGAGACCGACGCGAAGTTAGGTTTATACACCTGAGCGGTACACACCGGAGTTTAATCCAAGCCCGCAGCCATCATATTGACCAAAAAGTGCGTGCCTCCCAGCGTATGGTGTAATTTGCGAGCCCTCAAGTCCTCAAGTTCAAAGAGCAATGATAACTTTGTGAGTGCTATCAGGGTGTCACATGCCAAGCATTGGCAAGCATATCCACTGGATGTGCCTCGCGGAGGGCTATGTAGACCGTGACTGGAAATAAGCTAACGGCTTTGCTGGATCTCCACACAGGTCCAGATCAAACCTGTCGCGCATCCATCAAAAAGAAGCCATATCAGGGCAGCAGTCGATTTAATACCTGTGGGATCCATCGGATTCCATCCCAATATTCTGATACTGCCCATACTTCTGACGATGCCAAGCTGCTCGCAACGTCCTTGTACTGGCTCTCCTATCAACTTATAAGCACCTTCACTGCACACACAAGACTGAGAGAACAGTTCGCCGTTTTCACGGAGTCACGGCGCACGTAGTATTGCCGAAAATGATATGTCCTCGGATCCGAAGGCTCCAGTGGGCATAAAAGAGATATCTCTCACTCGGACAGGAGGATGGGAGGAGCTTGGGACCTTATCAAGATAGATCTGTTGTACGTATCTTTTGACTCATCCACAATCATTTCTTGATCAGTGCATGGTTCCTTCCACGGTCGTCTTTTATTCCCCGAGCGCCTTAACATTTCGAATAACCTTCTCTGGCTTACGGCGATGTTTTCCGTTAGTCTTTTGGACTAAGCCTGAGTTCTTCCATGCTAGTCTCTGGTATGAGCCTATTCAATTCGTAACAGAGGTCTGGAAATGGTGCCAGGTCTCTCCAAGGTGGCTGCGTTGTACGAATTAATGCAAGTCGCACCTTCTTTGAGTCCGAGTTGATTCAACCTAACCATATATAGTAGTGTGTTTTGCGTTTGCGCCTCTGAGCACGCTACCGCCACCACGTTGATCGATTCCTGGCTAGTTCCGAGTTACTCATAAGAGATAGCAAGGTGCATGCTGTGGGCGTAAAACCCATCTTCTTAAGCCACCTCTCAAACGAATGTAGATGGAGTATTCGGCTGACGATATTGCAGCAACCAGGATTTTGCAGTACTTGGCGGTTTGTTGCTTCCTTAATATCAATAGCAAGATAATAACTGATACACCATGGGTGGCCACTAGTACATATGCAGTGCGTGCTGTCTGAATATCTTCGTTCTGACTCTAACGTGACGACTCAGCGGCATTGATTACATTCTGGGTACGCTTGTCCTAATCTATTCCTGTCCACCATCAAACCTGTTAATCCAGACCTATGACTATATTTGTTCACTTCACGACGAGGCAAGTAATGTGCTTGTTCCGCGGGATGCATTGCTTTGGATATTGAAAATAATTTGTTCGAAGTGGACATTCCTACTTCGGTCGCGCTGGACCAAAGTAAAATGCCTCTACGTCACTGCACGATATGTACCCTTTTTCCTCATCGCTGCGGACATATGTCGTGCGTTCGTTCCCAGCACACATCCCCCGATACTGAATTGACATGCCGTGGTTAGTGACCTTGACACCGAATGAGAACTCCAAGGTATGTGAACGTGCAGCAGACGTCCACTGATGACGACACTTACTGTATGACCTGGCTAGGCATGCAAGATGTTCGTCACTATTTACTCATGTGCGTGTATGGCACATGCTACACGCACATTCTTACTGAGCGCTATTATTTCCACTTAGGTTTTGCAGTGATATCACTCACTTGCTCTGAATGTATTTCTCCTTCCTCGCGATACAAACGTGCTCCTCATGCAATTCGTCCAGGCTTTTTTGTGCTCAGAACATATGCACTCTGGAGCAACAATAGAATCGTACTCGTAGCTATGCTGTCAACCTTTTTTGTGAGTCTCGTGCTCTCACCACACCCAAGCTTGTGATCGCTAACTTGGTCAGGCCATCATTGTATCATTCATCGGCATCTGGTTTAGTGCTATTGCCACTTCTCAATATTGTCTGTGCTCTCATCTTCCCCCACTAGTATTCGCACATATTCACTCCACTCCCATAGTTTCGACTAGCACGATCCCAGGTATCCCAGGCATCACAGGTTGTTACCGGACTTCGAGCAGTGTCCAATTATACCTGCCGTTCATTCTCTTGTTTGTGTTTCAACTGGGTACATGTCGCCGGGAACCGACATACATTATAAATGCACGCTGACCAACGCTCTCCCCAGGACTGGTCTCCCTCACACTCATACGTGCCGTACGGAACTGGCGGCCGACTAGATACCCTCTATATGCTACCTTGGTGAAGCATAATATATTCTACTACGCATGTGGTCTGTGTGAGTCACCTACATATGTGTCCATGCTCATCAGTGATAATCATTGTTCGGAAAGTTTTCTCAGCCTTTAACGTCCTTGTACCAGTGATATTTCCCAATGTGCGTGACACTTTAACCCTGCTGGCTTCCATGTAATGGAATCACTGATGTTTCACACTCCTAGTCCCCATACCACTCCTTCCTCGAAGAGTATGCACTTCATCTTCTTTCGTGGATTCTTACTGAATATACCCTCGCAAAGTTTCGAGGTTTTTATCCTTGCAATCCTCGCTACGCGGATGCACCTCCATCTCTGGCAAATCGACAATACCGTGCACGAGTTTGATGCCCTCGTGTCTATTCCCATGTCGGACATGTCACCTGCAGCCTGAAGCCGTGCACTGCGATGTCATCGCGTGGCTTATTCGGTGTTGATCGTAAAGCGAGGTGAAATTGCTAGTCTGGTAGCTTGGCGTGGTGGATACTTTGAGATTGCGCACTACAAATCTCCTTGTAGATGATTCATAATCTTAATACATGTATCAGCACGCAGGAACCCACGATCTCAAATGTGCGCAATGGTGCTTGGTTTCTGTGAGCGAAGGGTGCATCAGCTACCTCTACAACGATATCATGATGGATGGTTCACTGACGAGGGCATCAAGAACCTCGGTACCGGCAAGGCGGTCCATCCTTTTGCAGGAACTCTTCAAGGCCTGCCAACGAGATGGTCATAATGGGTCTTTATTATTTGACGTCTTCCATCGGTCTGATGGCGTAGTTGGTTATCGCATCTGTCTAACACACAGAAGGTCGCCAGTTCGAGCCTGGCTCAGATCATTTTTTCCTTCTGCCTCAACGAGTGGTAAAATAGGTTAGAACATAGAATACTACACAGTAGTCGGATGGAATCTTGCTAAAATGAGGAAAACCCTAATTTTTGCATATGCCTCGACAATAATTCTAGTATATATCATTACATACAACGGACCCCTGCATGCTCATGAACCCTCGATCCACGCATTGTGCCGTTTAAGCAATTCTTCAATGATATCTTCCTCTATTTCTTTGGGATGGTTGGATGGTTGATGCGAATCAATTTCTATCCAAAATTCTTTATATTTCGGTTGAGATACGACGACTCCGTCCGGTTTCTTTGTAGCGTCTGCCTGCGCTATGGGAGATATCAACACAACCCGATACTTACGATTGTGGAGATCGTTTCCGATCACCACCTGGTGCCCATAACGCTCAAGCGCCTGTTGGGCTTTCGGTATCAGAATCGTCTCGTCAGTCTCGAGCTGGGAAAATATGTTGGTCAAAACGACAGCATAAAAAGTGAAGCGAGTTTACCTTGAAGGAGACAATGAACCCCTCTGGGTTCCATTCTGACACAAGCGGCTTTAAGATCTTCGGTACTTGATCCATTTCTATGGACAGATTGCCCTTTCCGGATTGTATCTTATGTTCCGACTGGCCGTGGGTATTATCAACATCGTTTTCCGAGACAGGGTGTGTTCACTTACCAATCTCTGCTGCGGTAAGAAGAAATCACTGACAGCGGCAGCAAGGTAATACATCGCCTTTCGTCCTAGGATGCTCATCTCCCTACTGACTGCGCGCAGTAACCAAAGATATTCGTTCACGGAAACGAATGAGACCATATGTAGGGTTCCTTGAGCATGCACTGCTTTGTATGCACGGAGTACAGAAAAGAGTTTGACGCGTTCATCAGTGGTTACAGTAATTTGCGGCATCGGTGTCGTAGGTGGAGGGTCATTTGAGTACGGGAATGCCGAATCAATAGTCGAGGATGACGGTAATGCAGCGTCAATCTCGAGAAAGTTGAGGAATGGGTTGGTTGAATGGGAATAATGTCGACTAAAAGGTTGCAGGCTGAACTGGCGATGCATGAATATGACGGCATAACCAGCTTTGAGAAAATATTCGGCAGATGTTGCACCTCGGGTACCTACATGATGGTTAGAATAATCTAATGAAAAGAACATTGGCACGTACCGGCGCTGAAGTTATCGAGGAAGCGGACGCTGCACATTTAGTGAACATGAGGTCAGTGACCCTGTGCGGCTGTGGGTGGTTGCTCTTTCTTACACATTGAGCTCTAGCGGTACGGTGGTCCCTCCGCTCTGATTCGAGTTCAGAGTGCATGACGCGAGCATCTGTGATAATGATTCTCACCGTTACAAGCACAACGGATCGGTTAGCCTGTCGTTGCCGTTGGATGAATTCGTGAACGCCCTGTATGTCGACGTCGAGTGAAGGAGGTCGTGATTGTGTTTCAAAGTACGATGCAGCAGAGAATGTCTGCGGTTCGTGTGTTGTATTAGACATCCTGTGTGAATCAAGAGAACCTGCTCGCGATCTCACTAATGGTAGTACTTCGGGTGGCCAAATTAAGTAATCAATCGTGCAATTTACATTAACCAATCACGGCAGAATACTTTCTAGCTCTGAAAGGAAATCTTGGTCACCCGTTTTCATCCAAACAGCATTCAACCCGGGCAACCGTCAAATCCAAGTCAAATCCTATCTGTGATCTCATCAGTGCATCAATCGTATGTCTCTCACACATGTGCGATACAGTCGATTGATATACGCATGGTCAGATGGGTAATGGGCCTAACAAGAAATACAGCATGAAGTCTACTCTACCTCTAATAATGAAATAAAAAAACATCTGCCCTGCAAGTCATCACGGTATCGTCGTTAACGGGAAAATAGTAAAAAAGAAATATGTCATCAACGAAAATGGTCGTCTAAAGGAACAGTCATCGAAAAGAACCTACACCTGCAGATTCGCTAGGTCGGCTTTTTCGATCATGGTCACGACTCACGTTCGCGTCGTCAAGCTTTTTGTCAGAGTCTGTGCTCCGTCGAGCGGGATGTCCGGGGTCGCCGTGTTCTGGTTGGGGTGTGTGGTCCGTACTGCGGTCATAGGATATTGATACTGAAATGAACAGAATAAAGGCAACTGTCAAGAGGAACCAAAATACTGCGGCTCGT
Source organism: Suillus variegatus (assembly GCA_016647645.1). Lineage (NCBI taxonomy): Eukaryota > Fungi > Basidiomycota > Agaricomycetes > Boletales > Suillaceae > Suillus > Suillus variegatus. The sequence goes on from JABBWF010000034.1 coordinate 154,637, forward strand.
CCTTTATACTCATGCGAACCCCCATGGATGGCCTCCACGGATGTCTCTATTGAGCTGGCGACAGCGAGACCAATTGCTGATCCAAATTGAAGAGCGCCGTTAAAGATGGCGCCAACTGTGCCTGCCATTGACGAAGGTGCAGCTTGAAATATAGCAATGCTGTAATTGAAGGGATTGGAACGTATTAATGGAACACGACAATTTGAACTTACTTTGCGTGCGTATACGTCAGCATGACCCCTGCGCTCCCTAGAGATAAAGCTGGGAATACATATGGCCAATAGTCCTCAGGTTTCCCCCCGCCAAGCGCCAGCAATACGGTCGCGACCATGCAAAAAGACAAGCCTGTCAGAATAATCCATTTCGGACTGAAGATCCGAGAGAGCGATCCGGTGAAACTCATGATGAAAGATGCGACACCGATCGGGAGCCTGGTAAGTTAAAACAGTTTGAATGACGGGAAACATGGAGTGACAGTCGAGACCTTACATGTGCACAGCCGATGATATTGCCGACCACTCAAATACGTTTTGCCACAGGACGGTATACATCACGAACACTGTGAACCACCAAAAGAATGGCAAGAGCGCCACGGCAAAAAGAATGGAGAAATTGGGGTAAAACCATGTCCGGGGTGGTCTGGTACAAGATCAGCCGATTATTAGTGGTAGGTGCGAGCATCCCTGATGACATACATTGCAGCTATATTCACGTGTATGCGTGTTTCCCAGTAGAAAAACCCGATAACCATCATGACTGATATAATGAGCGGGACAAGGACTGCTGCAGATGCCCAGCCATCAGTGGAGCCGGATGTCACAGCGAAGATGAACAAGATCAAGGCAACTGTCGAATCTCGTGAGGGATGCGAAGCGGAGCATACTGAGCATTCATACCAGTTAGGATGGTCACGCCGAGTAAGTCGAGACTTTTCCATTTCGCTGCTGCAGGCTCAAGATTGCCTTTGGTGTTTGCAATTTCTGGCGGTATGATGAAGGCACACGCCAGGGCCGTTGGCACGGCCACGATGGCTACAAACCAGAACACCCAATGGTAAGATGCCCATTGGACGAACATCGCACCAATCATGAGACCGAGGGCTATGGAACGGGAACGGGACCATGAAATTAGTCATGGATAATCAACTAGGGGAGATTCTCACAGCTAGCGACGCAGGTGCAGCCTCCAAATGTTCCTATTGCGCGAGCTTGTTCAAGCGGTTCCGGAAACACGTTGACCAACAGTGCCAGGGCAGAGGGGATTGTCATCGAAGCAGCTGAGAAACGATCCTCGTCAGCCAAGACCGTCAGACCGGCGGGAATGTGTACCTATTCCAGTCAACGCTCTGAGAATGATGAGCGGAATGGTATCTCCAACAAATCCAGCACAGAGCGAGATGATACCAAGACCAAGTACACCCCCAACGAATCCAGTTTCTGTGAGCCCATTAATGTCGCTATCTGACAGGTGCGGCATAGTACTGACTTGGGTTGTATACGTCGCTAATGCGGCCGCTCTAAACGATGCGTTGAAGTGCAAGGTCAGAATCAATGGTATGAGCACGCACGATGAGCAGAAATGATGCAAAGGTCAACTGGAATGCGCTCATGATCCAAGTGGATTGACTTTCGGTCATACCCATGGATACCTCGAGTACAGGGATTGCGGAGAAGAGAGCTGAGTTACTGAAGGCATCTAAGAATTGGGCGAGACAGAACATAAACAGTAACACTAGTTTGCGAGTAAGCGAAAGTTTATGATGAACTGGCGTTGCAGCCGGGGAGAGAGGCTGGAGTGGCGGCATCTAAACCAATTAATGTGTCAGTTCAGGAGCGACCAGCTGATGAAGGAGAGGTTGGGAAATTCTCTGTCTGAATGGCTCTACATTATAAGAGGTATCTCCATGATCAACGTGAATCAGACACACACTGTGACGCATCTCAACACCAGCGAAGATCTCTACTCATGTGAGTACGTGAATTCATATGTAGTATCATAGTGTGAGCTTAGTATGTAAAATATTTTTGAAGAGAGTGGACCTTTGAGGGAGGGACGTACGACTCGTATCATGTTGGTGAGTTTCCCGGACATCCTTGCCCTATCACGGGAAATTTGTATACCCAACCCTCATCAGCAAAACTCTTCAAATATCACAACACGTAACATTAACCTGATTAGGAATTGAAAAAATGCACATGCGTCATACAAACATTACACATTAGCTCACATTGGAATTTCCTGTATCTAAGCAACCTCGAATTCACCTTTCACCTCCCACGAACACGCAGCGTCGAAAGGCATAGAGGGTCACCAAACTAAACTAGTCAGTGTCTGGAACGCACCTCTTGATCATGACTTCGTGTGGCTAAATTTAGTAATCAATCGCATTAACCGATCACGGGACTGAAAGGAAATCTTGGCCACCCGTTTTCATCCAAACATCATCCAACCCGGTCAACCCAAGTTCGGCGTCAAATCCTATCTGTGATGATTGATCTGATCAGTACATCAATCGTATGTCTCTTATACATGTGCGATACAGTCGATTGACATAATACCCATTGCCAGATGGGTAGTGGGCCTAACAAAAATTACAGCATGAAGTCTACCCTACTACCTCTGATACTGAAATAAAAAAACATATCTGCCCTGCAGGTCGTCACAGTATGGTCATTAACGGGGAAATAGTAAAAAAGAAATCTGTCATGGACGTCTAAAGGAACAGTCATCAAAAAGAACCTACACCGGCAGATTCGGTAGGTCGGCTTTTTCTATCAAGTTCGCGTCGTTAAGCTTTTCGTCAGAGTCCGTGCTCCGTCGAGTAGGATGTCCGGAGTCACCATGTTCTGGTTGAGGTGCGTGGTCCGTACTGCGGTCATAGAATACTGATACTGAAATGAACAGAATAAAGGCAACCGTCAAGAGGAACCAAAACACTGCGGCTCGTCCTTGATACTCATGCGAGCCCCCATGGTTGGCCTCCACGGACGTCTCTATTGAGCTGGCAACAGCGAGACCAATTGCTGATCCAAATTGAAGAGCGCCGTTAAAGATGGCACCAACTGTGCCTGCCATGGACGAAGGTGCGGCTTGAAATATAGCAATGCTGTAATTAAAGCGATTGGAACGTGTTTATAAAGCCACGACAATTTGAACTTACTTTGTGTGCGTATACGTCAGCATGAACCCTGCACTCCCTATAGATAAAGCTGGGAATATGTAAGGCCAATAGTACTCAGGTTTCCCCCCGCCAAGCGCCATCAATACGTTCGCAACCATGCCAAAAAACAGGCCTGTCAGAATAATCCATTTCGGACTAAAGATCCGAGAGAGCGATCCGGTGAAACTCATAACGAAAGCTGCAGCACCGAGCGGGAGCCTGGTAAGTTAAAACAGTCTGAATGACGGGAAACATTGAGTGACAGTCGAGACCTCACATGTGTACAGCCGATGATATTGCTGACCACCCAAATACGTTTTGCCACAGGATGGTAAAGATCATGAACACTGTGAACCACCAACAGTATGGCAAGAGCGCCACGGCAAAAAGAATGGAGAAATTGGGATAAAACCATGTCCGGGGTGGTCTGGTACAATATCAGCCGATGATTAGTGGTAGGCGCAAGCATCCCTGATGACATACATTGCAGCTGTGTCCACATGTATGAGTGTTTCCCAGCAGAAAAACCCTATCATCATCATGATTGATATGATTAGCGGGACAAGCACTGCTGCAGATGCCCAGCCATCAGTGGAGCCGGATGTCACAGCGAAGATGAACAAAATCAAGGCAACTGGCGAAGCTCGTGAAGGATGCGAAGCGGAGCATGCTGAAAATCCATACCAGTTAAGATGGTCACGCCGAGTAAGTCAAGACTTTTCCATTTCGTTGCTGCAGGCTCAAGATTGTCTTTGGTCCTTGCAATTTCTGGCGATATGATGAAGGCACATGCCAGAGCCGTTGGCACGGCCACGATGGCTATAAACCAGAACACCCAATGGTAAGATGCCCATTGGACAAACATTGCACCAATCATGAGACCGAGGGCTATGGAACGGGAACGGGACCATGAAGTTAGTCATGGATAATCAGCTAGGGGATATTCTCACAGGTAGCGACGCAGGAGCAGCCTCCAAATGTTCCTATTGCGCGAGCTTGTTCAAGCGGTTCTGGAAATACTCTGACCAACAGTGCCAGGGCAGAGGGGATTGTCATCGAAGAAGCTGAGAAACGATCCTCGTCAGCCAAGACCGTCAGACCGGCGGGAATGTGTACCTATTCCAGTCAACGCTCTGAGAACGATGAGCGGAATGGTATCATCAACAAATCCAGCGCAGAGCGAGATGACACCAAGACCAAATACACCCCCAATGAACCCAGTTTCTGTGAGCCCATTAATGTCGCTATCTGACAAGTGCGGCATAGTACTGACTTGGGTTGTACACGTCGCTAATGCGACCGCTCTAATCAATGCGTTGAGGTGCAAGGTCAGGATCAATGGTATGAGCACGCACGATGAGCAGAAATGATGCAAAGGTCAACTGGAATGCGCTCATGATCCAAGTGGATTGACTTTCAGTCATACCCATGGATACCTCGAGTACAGGGATTGCGGAGAAGAGAGCTGAGTTACTGAAGGCATCTAAGAATTGGGCGAGACAGAACATAAACAGTAACACTAATTTGCGAGTAAGCGAAAGTACTGGCGTTTCAGCCGGGGAGAGAGGCTGGAGTGGTGGCATCTAAACCAATGTGTCAGTTCAGGAGCGACCAGATGAAGGAGAGGTTGGAAAACCCTCTGTCAAAACGGATGAATAGCTCCGCATTATAAGAGGTATCTCCATGACCAACGTGAATCAGACGCACTGTGACGCATCTCAACACCAGCGAAGATCTCCTCTACTCATGTGAGTACGTGAATTCATGTGTAGTATCAGCTTATTTGTGAAGAGATTGGGTCTTTGAGGGAGGGACGTACGATTCGCATCATGTTTGACTTACGGTGAGTTTCCCGGAAATCTTTCCACCATCACGGGCAACCGTCATAATGTATCTTGTGATGTTTATGTAGGTTCAGCTACACAAACGGGACTCAAGCACAGATTCATTGCATTGATTAGTGTAGGTTACTGACTTTGGTATGAGCCATAAGCTTTTGTTCCGTCGTCGCACTATCGATGTCGCAAGGGTACTTCGCCTCAGCAGAATAAATTCAGCCCAGGATTGTGACGTATGTACAAAACAACTCTGTGTTTCAAACCGCACGGCTACGGCGATGAGCCTTATGGCGGACGGAAAATCGATCAGCCTTTAGGGGTGAGCACGAGTTCGGAAGAGTGTGGCACGAGTCTTACCCGAACTTGTATTTCGATCTACGAGATATGTTAAAAGAAGTTAATCCCGCAGTAAAGGCCCAGATCAACTGGACGTGGACTCTCAGTTCCGAATTTCAGTCGCTGGCGGTAGCGCTATGGGTCGGAGGCAATTGTGCCGAGAATCGCCACTTCTTGACAAAATTTTCAAAGCACTGCAAGGTAACACAAGTTAATTGTAAACAACGTCCACATCCCGCTGTGTAAGGTATGATCATGACGTAATCGTCAACAGGCCGCAGATCTCGATGGAAAGCCTCACTCCAAATCAACTCCAAATCATAGTAATCACAACCCTCCAACGCTTCATTTCCGTTAACCGCATTCCCTTCGCGTGCTATGTCAGGGGGCTTGTAGTGTTACAGACAGTCAGGGGCCCCATCAGAGGTGTCAGTGGTCTATGCGGCCTACGCATTGTATGTTGCTAAAGTTGTTCCTAATCAATTCTAATACCTTTATTTTTGTTTAGTCGGGAATGCTGCAGCTATGAGGACGGTCTTCTTCTCAGGATCCAAGGTGTTTTGAGTATATACTATTGAAGTCTACGATCTAGTACCATATCGGTGAGGGAACTTGGCCGCCGCCACCCTGACTAACCTGTCGATCAACAGAGTCGCATTAGTCGACATGGTCTAGTCCGAGGTGGCGCAAATTAAGTACTTACTCCATACTTGACCCAGTTTTATTAACCTGAGTCACGACATTTCGAAGGCCCGAGTAAAGCTATCGTCCGGGTAAGCCCTCTCAGGTTCTGTCCAATCGTGAATGGTATCCATCATGACGTTGGGGTACCTGGTGTGCCCGACGATCTATCAGATTGATGTTATTGTTTTGCAGGAAACGGCCATCATCAACATCGGTATTCAGTTGTCGCCTATGCATCTGTTGAGTACTGAGTCGCGAACGCGAAGTGTTAGATCAACCTATTCAAGTTGGGGTAGTCATACCACGCATGAGTCGAAATAGCCCATTCGTTGTCTCTGTTTGCGCAAACATCGTAGTTTCTCAGAGAAACAGATATAAGTGAATGTTCATAGACCAGTAACTTGCGCCAGGTGGATTTGGTGAGATGTTGAATTCATGTCAAGACTCAAAATGCAAAGGTAACGCTGCTGCTACCGTATGCGCAATGTAGTGGTCAAAACCAGACATGGTGAGCTTACATAAGAACAATTTGAAATTGCAGAATCGTTTCCCGATCAAGAGTAGTTGTTTGTCAAGAGCCTTTGATCCAAACATCACGTACGCGTAAAGACGAGAGGTTCATCGTGCAAAATGATCGACATGTTCCAAAACGGTCAGGCCAGAACTCAGGTGACAGAAATGCTGAAACGTGCACGGTACATGTACCATAAATATTACAACGCCTTCGTTGGTAATATGTAACTCCCACTCCCTTTCTTCAACCTTACTCCCACACAACCATCCCATCTACTGACTGTCTTGACGTTTTATCATACTATGGCTCAGAAATACGCACCATATGGCCTCTGGGAGTCCCCCATTACAGCCGATGCTATTGCTCAGGATGTATGTTTTTCACATGGTCTCTAATCGCTCGGCATTTCAAACTAATCTACGTGGTGGCCTTAGAGTGTCGCCTTGACCACCATCTTTGTAGATCCAGTCACAAAGGATATCTACTACATCGAACTGCGTGCATCGGAGGATGGTAGATGCGTGCTTATGAACAACAAGACTCAAAAGGAAGTCTTCGGCAAGGACTTCAATGCGCGCACGCGCGTTCATGAATATGGTGGAGGTGCTGCGATCGCTTATAACGGGACTGTGTACTCTTCAAACTTCACGGACTTCCGTCTCTATGCCGCGGAAGATGGGAATATCAAACCAATCACTCCAGGTGCCTAGGTACATTCTTCGGACCATAACGCCGTACTTACGCTCCCTGCACAGAGGATCCAAACAAGCTTTATCGCTACGCAGATTTCTGTGTACACCCAGTCCATACAGATCTACTCGTCGCTATTTTAGAAGACCATACCAACGACACGCCGCGTACCGTGCGCAATTCTCTTTGTGTTGTCAACTCCTCAGCTGCCACTATCACGTCCTTGGTTTCCACCGAGGACGCAGAAATTGAGTTCTATGCAGCACCGACATTTTCACCTTCTGGTGATAAGCTCGCATGGCAGTTCTGGAAACACCCAGACATGCCTTGGGAGGGTGGACAGATCTACGTGGCCGACGTCCATTACAATTCCAACACCCATACACTTAGCCTGAGCAACACAAAGCTGGTTGCCGGCGAAGCTAACAATCTTAGCGCATGTTATCCATTGTGGGCTTCCAACGACAAGCTTCTCTTTACCTCTGACGAAAGCAATTTTGCAAACCTGTGGGAGTATACCCAGGCGTGTACCAAACCAGTTCTCTCTTCTGTCGTGCAGCAAGACTTCTGCATGCCATCTTGGACGCTTGACGATTACTCATTCGCCTTACTGGATGAGAATGGCACAAAAGCTGTTTGTGTTGCGTGGCGGGCTGGCCGAAGTGTCCTTTATGTGGTTGATATCGCCACAGGTTCCTACGTAGAGATTAAAGACGAATCGTTCGACTTCGTAGTGGTAAACAATGTCTGTCGTCTGTCGGACTACACCTTCGTCTTCACGGGATTGCAAAGCAACGCTCCTGGCGCAGCTATACTCTGCACTCTTACAGGACCATCATTTGTACCAAATTTCCAGGTACTCAGATCTACCGCATCGGCGTCTGCCACTCCGTTCCCTGAAGGCATCATTTCGCTTCCAACCCCGCTTGAGTTCAAAGTGGCAGGTGACAAGACCGTATATGCCGTGTACTATGCCCCAAATAATCCAGCGTATGCGGGTTCGAGCATTCCAGGCGAGAAGCCGCCCTGCGTACTTGGCGTACACGGTGGTCCCACAGGATTAGAGACCCAGCAATTGAACTGGGTGAAGCAGTATTTTACAAGCAGAGGATATGCTTGGTAGGTCCTGTCGACTACCGAAGTATCATCACGCTCATAAATTGCAGGTTGGATGTAAACTACAGTGGCTCTTCGTGCTATGGGCGCGCATATGTGTATGTTACCATTTGCTGTCGTGTTTACCGTAATAACAACGCTGAAGATGTGACAAAGGGAGCGCCTCCAAGGAAACTGGGGTATTGCCGACGTGAGCGACTGCATTGGCGCAATCCAATCACCTCAAGTCAGCTCCCTCATCGACACCAAACGCACTGCGATCCGTGGCGGGAGTGCGGGTGGGTTTACTACCCTTGCTGCCATTTCCCTCGACTCCTCTGCAGCGAGCAAAGTGAAATTTTTCGCAAGTGCTACGGACAGCTGCGGAATTTCAAACATGGAGCTTTTTGCCGAAGACACGCACAAGTTTGAGCTCATGTATATCATAAAGCTTCTTGGCGGTACAAAGGAAGAGATTCCGAAAGTTTGGCACGACCGGAGCCCGGTGTATTTCTCTGCGAACATCAAAACCCCATTACTCGTATGTTCATATCTTGATGAAATGCGTTGTGCTGGGTAGATTATCTTTTCAACAGGTTCTTCAAGGCAACGATGATGCAGTTGTTCCGCCCGCACAATCCTGGACTATTATTGATGGGATCATTAAATCAAAGGGGCATGTTGAGGCGCATTTCTTCGATGGCGAACAACATGGGTGGCGCACATCAGGGACGCTCAAGAAGCTGATTGAGTTCGAGAGGGAATGGTACGAGAAGAGCATGGTGAGACCCGCTGTAGCAACTTGAACTGAGAACAATATAGCAGTAATGTATCATTGGTGTATGAATATGAACGAATCAAGTAGAAAAGATATATGTGTCTATCACAAGAAGGTCTTGGAAGTGTGACAACATATTATATTTGACTCGGATGGCCATGGGGTTAGAGAACACTAGAGAACACGACCTCGGTACACCCTCGAAGAGATACCATTCAGCACGGCACCTGGATTTTGATTATCACTAACAAAAAATGTCTAATGAATGTGTTCAAATCTGTCTGAGTCATTCAGATGCCAGGTTGGTAGAGAGGTCGATGCCAAAGGGATTCATGCATCTCAAATCTAGGCTCTGGACCAGCCTGGTACGGACGAGTGGCGTAGTCAGGGTGTCTCATTGACGGAGTGATCAACAGTCTATCTCAAAGCCAGGTAGCAGTGGTACGCATGATTGCAGGCGTTCAACAGAAAATTCACTAGTGTTACTAACAGTATACCTTCGGCTGTGTGAAGAATCGGAGAGGCTCGGACTAGGAACGAAGAACGAGAACAAAGACTTGAGATTGGGTCAAAGACTAGAGAACGATCTTCGACGGGGAGCGTATTAATACGCTGATTGAGACGGAGAATCAAAGGAGAACGTGTCTGACCTATGTAACGAAGGGTGATTGCATATGTAAAAGAAAGGGATGAGTACGTACGAGAGTGGTGTCGATAGCCATATCTTGACAGGCTGTCTAGGGGAGAATATAACAGTACCGGTACAAGACAACTTTGTGTCAAATGACAGCAGTTCAGGCGAGTTCCCACTGTTCCCCATGCTCCGTGTAGAGGAGCTCATTCACATTCTCACCGCTCACAGACAAGGAAGACCCCACGGTGAAGTTGGTCAGAAGGGTACTGAAAGTCAACTCCGACAGAGGAGCAAGTGAGAGAATCACTTGAGCGGTGGTGGCATTGACGTTAACGGACAGATCGGTGGTAGTCAACTTGATAATGATCTTGTCAGAGCCAATCATGACGGTCCCTGCAGTATCGTTAGCGGTGCGACTAACGGTGAAGCGAGTGCGCTCGGTCCGCGAAACATAGACTGCCTTTGTCGCGTTAGACGATTGGGGATAGTACCAATAGTCGTAAGGAGCAACTTTGGAGCGAATGAAGAAACTTTTGTGGGGTCGCTATCAGCCAAATGTGGAACATGCCGCAAGGAACTAACTCACGAGTTTCCGCTGATGTGGTCCGCAAAATGTTCAAGCTGTGGGATAATGCTTGTGTTGCGACCAAGTGTGTCATTCAGCAAGGTGAAAAACACCTTGCCGAGGAATTGGGTCGCAACTCCAGGCGTGGTGAGGGTGTCGGTGACGCTTGCCACGAGATTGTTATGGGTGTAGAACTGGGCGTTGACACGCTGAACACTAGTCACGAAAGTAGCGACGGCGGAAGTGGACACAGGCACGCCACCACTCATCGGCAACTTCGCGGCTAGAAAAGGTAATCACGTATCGAGCGCTCCAGTTGTCCGTGATCTCAATGGCGATTCAGCTCGACACTGCAGACATCGAAGAATTAATTTCAGGACGTACCTGTTTGACATATGCGTGGAAAACCATGACTGTATACTTTTCAATATGAGAGATGATTTGTTGGTTGTGGTTGGATTGAAATGAGTCATTCGAACACTGTACATTATATACAGAGAGAAAGTTGTTTGGTCGGGTTGATCATAACATCTCGATTCTCGACCAACTGCGGGGTGGATAAAGCAATACTGCCGATCCGAACGAGGACCTGATGTAAGATACATTTGACCGTAACGTCGCACCAAATTGAACATTCCGTCAGGCTGCATTTCTCGGTACCTGAAGATGCACAAAGTCAGCAACCTCGTCCGACAGGTGTGTAAAAATAACAACCGGCATTGAATATTGATCCCCCTGACTTCTTTACAGCTTTAATGTATATCTTCACGCTTCGACAATATCATGCCACTGGAGTGGTGTCCAAGAAGGGATATTCTCTAGCTACTACATCCGAGCGCGATGGCTAACTGCTGACAAACGCTGCAAACACCGGCAAGCTCCGTGTCTCTGCGACCTCCCTAGGGGTCCCCCACTCCACCACCACCAACGAGTCACCACTGTGATAATAAGGACAGCTGGTCCAGGGGATCAAGACTATATGGAATACCGGTTGTGATTTTTACACACCTGTCAGACGAGGCTGCTGACTTTGTGCATCTTCAGGTACTGAGAAATGCAGCCTGACGGGATGTTCAGTTTGGTGCGACGTTACGGTCAAATGTATCTTACATCGGGTCCTCGCTCGGGTCGGCAGTTTTTTTCTTGAATCAAATTTATTGTCCTTTGGGGTCAGGGACCCTATGTTGGACATAGCCCGGGGCTTACTCCCACCTAAACTAATGTAATGTAATGGGTAGTCACTATAGTGTATACAGGTGTTCGAACGGCTCGTTTCAATCCAACCACAACCAACAAATTATCTCTCCTGTTGAATATACAATCATGGTTTTCTACACATACGTGAAACAGGTACCAAAATCCATTCTTCGTTGTCTGCGATGTTGTGCTGTTCAGATACAGACAACGAGACCTATCGATAGATTACCCGATATGCCGGGCCTGAAAGCCCTGGCTTAGGCCTGGCTTGGCCTAAAAATTCTGGCTTTGGAGGGCTCGGGCCTGCCAAACCTCACGCCAGGCCATATCAGAGGACCTGGGCTTGGCTCAGGCCTGGCTTGGGCCTGGAAAACTCGAACCAGGCCCTAGGTCTTCACAAGCTAGCAGTGTAGGCCCGGCTTGGCCTGGCCTAGTGAGGGCTCGGCTTGAGGGCCTGAGGGTCTGCCCAGCATATCACTAAAATTTTAATTTACCTTTGCTAGCCACGAAGTTGCGGATGAGCACTTGAGTGGCGGCGTGCCGTGTCCACTTCCGCCATCACTAGTTTCGTTACCAGTGTTCAGCGTGTCAACGCCCAGTTCTACACTCATAACATTCTCGTGGCAAACTCCGCCGACATCCTCACCACGACTGGGGTTACGACCCGATTCCTTGCCAAGGTGTTTTTCACCTTGCTGAACGACTTAGGTGATTCTTTCACTTGCTCCTCTGTCGGGGTTGACTTTTAGTACCCTTTTGACCAACTTCACCGTTGGGCCTTCCTTGTCTGTGGACGGTGAGATCGTGAAAGAACTCCTCTACACGGAGAGGAAGAGTGGGAACTCGCTTGAAACAAAGTTGTCTTGTACTAGTACTGCTGTAGTCTCCCCGTTATGCATTTATGAAGAAAGGAAGGAATTTGTTCTCGTACTGTTGGTAACGCTAGGAAGCAATCGCATTTTTTGTTGAACGCCTGCCATCACGTATGACTTTGAGGTACATGAATCCTTTTAGCATCAACAGGCCTCTCTACCAACCTATGACAACAGTGTTTAGAGTGACCTCTTTCACTAACAGCTGGATGATTGATGAGTGCATTGATGAGTGTTGATCATTACGTACTACGACTGCTCTGATCGACGTGCCCAGCTCGACGTTGAAACGTTGATGGTTCAATCAAACTTCTGGTTGGGATTGACTGAAACAAGCAAGTATCATGTCGTGTTGGCGAGGCCAGGTCCTACTAATAGCCTACCGTGACCTACTAGAAACACGACCTTATTAGTTTCGTCGTGCGTCGTTCAACAAAGGTCCCATGTATTAGATGGGCGCCCGCACCTAGCCAGTGGCTGCACTCGGGTACACATCATCCGTTGCCACATGTGACATGTGTACAGTGGCCCGACGTAGAGGAGTTAGGCTACCGACCAAGTAGTTTCAACTTGAAAACAGCGAATCATGCATCCGAATGTGGCGTAACTCACTAGACAAACTTGGACACATAAAGGCCTAATCAAACCAAAATCAAACGCCACAACGAGTTCGCAATTAATCCTCCTACCTCCATCTGTTGTAATGCTCCATAGGACATGCATGGCTCCTCCACAGAATTCGTGTAGGTGCCCATAAAATGGATATTTGCACGTCTGGCTGGCTGTTACAACTGAATTAGTACCATCTGTCACCGTTCCGCACCACATCGCAATGGACCAGTATGGACTATATCAGCTTCATGGTGTCACCCGTCCGTCTCGCAGGATGTCGAGTCATATCCACCATGTCCCCGATCAGTGTTGAACGTTATATCATGACGCCACCGGTCATTATCGAATACAGTCAATCGTCTGGTAGTCCCGGTTGCGGATTGCAATATTTCAACGGCCTTATCAACTAAGTGGAATACTCAAACGCTGGCGACACCTTGTTTAGAGTCTCCTGGGTTCAACCAGTCCTATCAAGGATGGTTCTGCGCTATGGTGGAGGGAAGGCTCTCGTTCCATTTCTGGTGTTGTTTGGCCATCGTTCTGTAGGATTAGTTCCAGCAGCTTTCTCGCAAATGAGTGTCTGACTTTCATTCTAGTCCTCCTGTTTGTCGGCACAGAATATCCACGGACCTACAATGCTAGCGATCTCTATGTCGAAACTGCGCTGTATGCAGGTGCGAGGCGCCGGAAGTGACAACCTTCTTTTTCCATGAGAACTTCCTTCATGGACGATCACGCGGTGGGCGCCTTCTCAGTTTTATGTTGTGCTCTGTATAGATATAACTGTTTAGATATGAGGTCGACCAGTTTGAGATGATCAGCCAAGGGTCATTCTCTAGAGTTTATGCTGGATCCTGGCGCGATAGATTGGTCGCCATCAAGGTTCTCGACAATTTTACTCCAGCTTCGACATTTCGTCGAGAGGTCGAGCTGTGGCGCAGACTCAAACACCCTCAGGTCGTTTGTATGTTCGGGGCGAGTAGCGCCCATGGCTCCAAGGCATGATTCATCGTGAGCGAGCTATACGAACGCGGAAGCCTCGTGGAGTGGTTGGTGACCATGGCACGCGATGATTACGCCACGCTACGCGAGGTGGACCAGTTCCAATTTATCTCTCAGATCGCTGGCGGGATGGAATACTTGCATGCCCAAGGGGTGGTACATGGTGATTTAAAGGTTCGTGAGCCCTACGATGTCCCTATGCTCTGCTCATGTATTGGAACAGTGTGAGAATGTGTCCGTGAATGCAGAAGGAAACTGTGCCATTGCTGAATTTGGTCAGAACGAACTCAAGGATGATGCCTACAGGCTGAGCGGGTGTCAACGACCGAGTATGTCGACTTTTGCAAGTAGGGTTTTGTTTCTGACCACCTGATTGCACAGATGGGATGCCGAGGTGGAAAGCGCCAGAAATTTTGGATGGTGCCGCAAGTCCGACAATGCAAGCGGACGTCTACGCTTTTGCCATCTGCTGCGTAGAGATCCTCAATATAGGTGGCATTCCTTATGGCACCCGAGACGACGAAGATATAAGGCGGATCGTGCTCGGTGCGTTCAACGCATCTTGTCTGACTTTCAAGCTTGTTTATGTGTCTCTAGAACACGACGCTCGCCCGGAGGTATCCGATACCCCTCTTTCTCGGTGATCGATCTATATAAATTTAGATCCCGGTCAACCCAAGTTCGGCGTCAAATCCTATCTGTGATATTATCAGTACATTAATTGTATGTCTCTCACACATGTGCAATACAGTCTATTGATATACCCATGGCAAGATGGGTAGCGGGCCTAACAAAAAAAACAGCATGAAGTCTACTCTACCTCTAATAACGGAATAAACAAACACATCTACCCTGCAGGTCATCACAGTATGATCGTTAACAGGAAGATAGTAAAAAAGAATTCTGTCATCAACGAAAACGGTCGTCGAACGGAACGGTCATCAAAAAGAACCTACACTGGCAGATTCGCTAGGTTGGCTTTTTCGATCATGGTCCCGTTCACGTCGTTAAGCTTTTCGTCAGAGTCCGTGCTCCGTCGAGCAGGATGTCTGGGGTCGCCGTGTTCTGGTTGGGGTGTGTGGTCCGTACTGCGGTCATAGAATATCGATACTGAAATGAACAGAATAGAGACAACTGCCAAGAGGAACCAAAATACTGCGGCTCGTCCTTTATACTCATGCGAGCCCCCATGGATAGCCTCCACGGATGTCTCTATTGAACTGACACCAGCGAGACCAATTGCTGATCCAAATTGAAGAGCGCCGTTAAAGATGGCACCAACTGTGCCTGCCATGGACGAAGGTGCGGCTTGAAATATAGCAATGCTGTAATCACAGTGATTGAAACGTGTTAATGAAACCATGACAATTTGAACTTACTTTGTGTGCGTATACGTCAGCATGACGCCTGCGCTCCCTAGAGAAAAAGCTGGGAAAACGTATGGCCAATAGTCCTCAGGTTTTCCTCCGCCAAGTGCCAGCAATACGGTCGCGACCATGCAAAAAAACATGCCTGTCAGAATAATCCATTTCGGACTGAAGATCCGAGAGAGCGATCCAGTGAAACTCATAAAGAAAGCTGCGACACCGAGCGGGAGCCTGGTAAGTTAAAACAGTCTGAATGACGGGAAACATGGAGTGACAGTCGAGACCTTACATGTGCACAGCCGATGATATTACCGACCACTCAAGCACGTTTTGCCACAGGGTGGTAAAGATTATGAACACTGTGAACCACCAAAATAATGGCAAGAGCGCCACGGCAAAAAGAATGGAGAAATTGGGGTAAAACCATGTCCGGGGTGGTCTGGTACAAGATCAGCCGATGATCGGTGGTAGGTGCAAGCATCCCTGATGACATACATTGCAGCTGTGTCCACATGTATGCGTGTTTCCCAGCAGAAAAACCCGATAACCATCATGATTGATATGATTAGCGGGACAAGGACCGCTGCAGATGCCCAGCCATCAGTGGAGCCGGATGTCACAGCGAAGATGAACAAGATCAAGGCAACTGTCGAAGCTCGTGAGGGATGCGAAGCGGAGCATGCCGAAAATTCATACCAGTTAGGATGGTCACGCCGAGTAAGTCAAGACTTTTCCATTTCGCTGCTGCCGGCTTAAGATTGTCTTTGGTGTTTGAAATTCCTGGCGGTATGATGAAGGCACACGCCAGGGCCGCTGGCATAGCCACGATGGCTACAAACCAGAACACCCAATGGTAAGATGCCCATTGGACGAACATTGCACCAATCATGAGACCGAGGACTATGGAACGGGACCATGAAGTTAGTCATGGATAATCAGCTAGGGGATATTCTTACCGTTAGCGACGCAGGCGCAGCCTCCAAATATTCCTATTGCGCGAGCTTGTTCAAGCGGTTCCGGAAACACGTTGACCAACAGTGCCAGGGCAGAGGGGATTGTCATCGAAGAAGCTGAGAAGCGATCTTCGTCAGCCACAACCGTCAGACCGGCGGGAATGTGTACCTATTCCAGTCAACGCTCTGAGAATGACGAGCGGAATGGTATCATCAACAAATCCAGCACATAGCGAGATGATACCAAGACCAGATACACCCCCAACGAATCCCAATTTCTGTGAGCCCATTAATGTCGCTATCTGACAGGTGCGGCATAGTACTGACTTGGGTTGTATACGTCGCTAATGCGGCCGCTCTACACAATGCGTTGAAGTGCAGGGTCAGAATCAATGGGATGAGCACGTAGTGCCACGCACGATGAGCAGAAAAGATGCAAAGGTCAACTGGAATGCACTCATGATCCAAGTGGATTGACTTTCAGTCATACCCATGGATACTTCGAGTACAGGGATTGCGGAGAAGAGAGCTGAGTTATTGAAGGCATCTAAGAATTGGGCGAGACAAAACATAAACAGTAAAACTAGTTTGCGAGTAAGTGAAAGATGAACTGGCGTTTCAGCCGGGGAGAGGGGCTGGAGTGGCGGCATCTAAATAAGATACTGCAATAAGTTGTCAGTTCAGGAGCGACTAACTGATGAAGGGGAGGTTGGGAAACCCTCTGTCAAGGACGAATGGCTCCATATTATACGAGGTATCACCATGACCAACGTGAATCAGACACACTGCGACGCCTCTCAACACCAGCGAAGATCTCGATTATGCCCTCTACTCATGTGAGTACGTGAATTCATGTGTAGTATGAGCTTATGTAAAATATTTTTGAAGAGATTGGCTCTTGTCTGTATGCGCAACTTGAGGGAGGGACGTACGACTAGCATCATGTTTGACTTGCGATGGGTTTGGCGGGAATCCTTGCACCATCACGGAAAATTTGTATACCCAGCCATCATAATATAGCTTGTGATGATTATGTAGGTTCAGCTACACAAATGGGACTTACTGAGCACAGATTCATTACATTGATTAGTGTAGGTTACTGCAAGGAATGACTTTGATATGAGCCATCGTACTATTCATGCTTTTGTTCCCTCGTCGCACTATCAATGTCACAAAGGTACTTCGCTTCAGCAGAATAAATTCAGCCCCAGGATTGTGACACTCAGATTCTTGGTCACATTACCACTTTGTATTTCAAACCGCACAGCTACGGCGACGAGCCTCTAGGGTGGAGGGAAAATCACTCAGCCTTTAGGGGTGAGCACGAGTTTGGAAGAGTGTGGCATGAGTCTTACATGAAATTCGATCTACGAGATATGTTAAATCCCGCGGTGAAGCTTTGAAGGCCCAGACCAATTGGACGTGGACTCTCAGTTCCGAAATCTCAGTGGCTGGCGGTAGCGCTACATAGTGGGTTGGAGGCAATTGTGCCGAGAATCGCCACTTCTTGACAAAATTTTCAAAAGCACTGCAAGGTAACTGTAAACACCATTAGAAGACATCCAGGTGTTATCATAACGTCATCGTCAACAGGCCGCAGATCTCGGTGGAAAGCCTCAGCGGCTCCAAATCATAATCATAACCCTCCAACGCTTCATTTCCGTTAACCGCATTCCCTTCGTGTGCTAGGTCAGGGGCTTGTAGTCAGGAGGCAATCAAGGGCCCCATCAGAGGTGTCAAAGGTCCTGTTAGCTCCTACTCACTGAGGCTGCTAGTCCCAAGTCGTCGTTCGTCGTATCTCAACTCGAACCGGCGTGACATACGTGTTCGTATACTGTGACATGTGACAACGTGCGTTTTCCACCTTTCCACCTTGAAAGTTGTTTCTAATGCCTCTTTTTTTTTCCAGCCGGGAATGCTGCAGCCATGAGGACGGTCTTCTTCTCGGGACCCAAGGCGTTTTGTAAAGTATATACTATTGACTTCTACGATCTAGTACCATATCGGTGAGGGAACTTGGCCGCCGCCATGAGTTTACTAAGTTGGAGAACTCCTAGTCATAACGTATTCACAACTCCTCGTCACTCGGTGCAACGGCCACCGCCACCGACCACAGCCCGACTTTAATTGATTGGCCTCATGTACGACGAACCTGTCGACATATTGCGTGAGTGTTTTAGATCCAAATGTCATACTCCAGTGCAAACGCCTTATACTGACCGTGTCAACAGCTCATAGCCTATCCAGACGATCGAAATTTGTTCTATAGCATTTCTATTCTGGATCACCTCCTTTCTGTGCATTACTAC
This sequence comes from Suillus variegatus, assembly GCA_016647645.1. Lineage (NCBI taxonomy): Eukaryota > Fungi > Basidiomycota > Agaricomycetes > Boletales > Suillaceae > Suillus > Suillus variegatus. The sequence continues at coordinate 173,243 of JABBWF010000034.1, forward strand.
AACAGTAAATTGTTGCTGCGAGTCCGAGTCAGCCGCCACATAGTTTGACAATATGATTTCAGGTCACATTCATCCAACGACTACCTTGTTCACGCCGGCTGTTCTTGATCATTCACAAGAAACTGTGTATGCATCAGCAAGAGCAAAGTGAAGTACAATTGCACCGATGACGCATCACCAGAGCGCTACGGTTCCATTGTTTAATGCATCAATATGACACGAGCCTGGAATCGTCTTTTGGCGCTCTTAGAATAGAAGGTTCGGCACGCGCCCCTCTCTTCGTTTGCTGATGCATCTCATCTTGTGCTTGCTAATACATCAGCCCCCTCCAGGTCGATGTACTGTGATGCATCATGCATCTCACCCGCCCCCGCTCTCTCACGTCCACCTAGTTGTTGTTCAAACGATGCAAAAAACTCAAGTGGCACATTCTGATACCAACTCTCGCTATATGTGTATCTACCAATATTATAACAAAGGTTCATGTATTCAAGTGCATGTCTTGCTGAGCGACGAGTACGACACGAGCAAGGCAATGCAGATGGACAACGATGTGATATTTTTACGATGCGATGCACAGACGATGGTGCCATTAAAGATTAGAATATTATATCGTCCAAAGTCAGGTGGCCCGAGAAGAGATAACGATTGTATGGCCAGACGGACAGCGATATCTACCCAATGAGCGCTGAGCCTTGGTGATGAGACCTAAATCAGCTTCAATCAGCAGGTCATGACTCGGACATCCGTCGGGGAGGATCTTCGATTTATTATAACTCACATGTTAGCGCACAAGGCCCTATATCAGCTTTGAAAGCTCATATACGTCGCCGCTCGTCCATCTTTCTTCACAACAAGTCGACCTCTCCACACCATAAATCTGCCTCCAGCGTTTTAGCCATGCCAAAACAAATCCGTCTCGGCATTCTCACGCCTTCCTCAAATACTGCGTTGGAACCTCTCACCTACCAGATTGTTTCCTCCATTCCAAATGTCTCCGTTCACTTCTCCCGTTTCCCAGTCACGGCGATCAGTCTCTCGCCCGAAGGTCTCGCTCAGTTCGACCGCTCAATCATCATGCAAGCTGCTCAACTACTGGCCCATGCCGAAGTTGATATGATTGGTTGGAGTGGAACAGCAGCGGGATGGATGGGATTCGAGGACGACGAAAAACTTTGCCAAGCCATTACCAAAGCTACGGGTATCCCTGCCACCACCTCCGTATTGGCTTTGAACAAAACTTTGGGTATTTTCAAGGTCAAGAAGCTTGGACTGGTCACACCTTACCTAGATGACGTCCAGGAGAGGATTGTGAAGAACTACAATGGCATTGGGATGGAGGTCACCTCGGAAACGGAACGCCACCTGCGTGTTGTGAAGAACACTGATGTTGCCCTGATTGGAGAGGATGTATTGGAGACGTTGGTAGGGCAAGTGGTCGAGGGTGGTGCAGATGCTGTTTCGACTTTCTGCACAAATCTGATAGCGGCGCATAAGGTTGAGCTTTGGGAGGCAAAGTATGGCGTTCCAGTGTTGGATACTGTTACTACGGTCACTTGGGATATGTTGAGGCAGTGTGGAGTAGACACGAAAGCGATCAAAGGGTGGGGGAGAATATTCCAGGAGGCATGATCAAATCGATAAAGATTGAAATAGCTAGTTTGATGCATTGAAGGTGATACGCTATGGAATTTGCCATCGGTTTGAAGCAGAATTGCAATGGTACAATATTGAACGTGATCAATAGCGACAGTTTTATGATGCCGAGTCATTAATACATTACCATTGTTGTTAGATGACATCCCTGTACACACCCTCGAATATTGCAGGGTAAAATCGCAAGTGTTTTTGACAGCCAAGGTTTGACTAGCCGTTTAACAGAGCCAAAGGCACCTCGACTCTTTCTCCTCCTCAGTTGTCGCGTAATGAGCGCGATAGCATTGAACGACGCCATTGCCCTCACGATAAGCTTCCTGGAATATAGTGAGGCAAACACTTGGCAGATAATAGTTACCCTTCCTTTCACCGATGCACGGAGGAAGATGCGTTGCTTAGGACGGCCTGCTGGATGCAAGTTGTATCAGTCAGCCTAGTGCATCACGATGTCATTTCAACCGTGTGATAGACAATCCGGGTTGGGCCACATCAAGGACGGGAGGGGTAGTTGGACATGGCATTGTCAGAGCACCGCAAGAGGAAGCTGAGGAATGCCGGGTGGTGAACGTCAAATGAACACTTCCGTGATGGGATGTGCCTGAGCTATAGTCACAATACTGGTAGGTGAGGATAGCTTGGAGAAGCATGACACTGCATCGGATGGCATGATCGACGATACGAATCCCGTGAAACTGGTGTCGCCTTCAAGCAACAGAGGCTAATGTGCCGAGGATGCCAAGCTTAGTCCTGGTTGGCAAGTTTATGGAGGAGATAACGTAAAAGATGACTGGTGAATGTGGAGGGTTAGTGCTTCATAAACATCTTATACCACTGGAGATTGAATATCTGGAAAAGGGCAAGCTGGGGTGTGGTTGAAGAGGACATTATCGAAAGATGGAGCACCTGCATGCGTTGCGTACGAACGTCAGTGTATACAACATTCCCCAGACATCTCGTCCTACAACTTTTGAAAGACCTGCGGATCAGGCTCCATCATCCATGACATGAGTGCGCAACGCAGGTTGACGACTTCAAGAATTTATGAAGGTTGAAGGTATGTGTAGAAGAGTCGTGGGAATTTGCATTGACTCGGATAACGTTTGGACTCCACCATCGGACGAGGTCTGGCTTGCGCAACTTGATCCAACTTTACTCCCGACATACCCTTGCGTCCACTACTGGACATCATGACCATCCCACAGCTTTCATTGTCAATGAAGAGTACAAGACCTTATGGCACTCAGACTACCCGGTAACTTCAGATAGACTGTTCAAACTTCGCGACCAATGCGTCTGCATATTGGCCCTCCCCAAAGAGAACACCGTCTACTGGAGATATAACTGAGACTCGGAATTTCTGTGTTATGCCAGGTATCACAATAAATTTCCGATCATTGAGGCACTCCTGTATGTAATCGCCTTTATATTTTTGAATCTTTGTTTTAGTATTCCATGCTCTTCGTGAACACGTTGCGGCGGCTCTTTCCTTCACACTTTATCCGCTTAGGCCTTCACGCCACTTGTATGATATGATATTGTATATAACTTGCTATTTTTTTTTCTTGTACCATCGTCGATCTCACCCACCGTGTTGCTACTTTATCGTATCGAAGTATCGAACTCCAGTCGAACCTTCACACACATGCAGGTATGCTCTTCCTCTTCTCCATCGCATCGTTGCGTCTCTCACTCGCGCCTAGAACACCATTCAATCATCCCAACCCAAGCGTCGTAATTTCATGCGCGCATTTCTTGATGTAGGCTATTAAGCTTTGCTCTATTGACATTGCGGTTACCTTTCTCTCCAGCGTTTTACAAACACAAAGGAAAGTGCCACACAGAAACGTGATGATCTATTGAATGTAAGTCTTCTCCCTTGTTTATTATATCCCTAACGATGCGCTGTCAGTCACCTGCTCCGCGTCCTCCAACTCCCAACCCCAGCTCCAAGGCTGTTTCCCCCGCCAAAGGTCCCAAGTTCTTCGCAGGAGCCACGCGTGCTGACAGGAAAGATGATTCTGCTTTTGCCACCAAGTCTTTGTCCTTTGTCTGATCAGTATGTCCTTTTGTGGTTCGCGGTTTCAGTATCGTAACGCATCATATGAAAAATATCTTCAAGAAAGTTTTTGCCTCGTACTACCACTGTACTATACGCATTGCGGAGCACACTCCCATTATTCGCATGAAAACCAGTGTGGATCTCAGGCTCTCGATTCAACGCACTGCAGAATTCTGACATTTTCAAAGCCCCACTGGATTCTAATCGTCGTGCCCATCTAGATCAGTGACATCCAGGAAATCGGAGTGTAGAATACATTCGTGAACAACTCGCATGTCAAGTCAAACAGTTGTGGAGACTCGAAATGGTGAGCAAAAAAGACAAGTTCATATCAATTATCTGCCAGTGCACTCCGCCGCTCTCGCCTCAAGTCTCGTTAATTCGAATTGTCCTCGTAAGTCTACAGACTATCTTATGTGATTAATTAAATGCGCACACATTCCCATTAAATCAATGGGGCTCTGTGCTTTACACTAAGACACAGCACTTCTTTTTAGATGTCTGCACACGTGTGATGATTATGGCCCCATTTCAGCTGATGTACTTGCGGTCTTGATCATCAGCGTTCGAACTCAACAGGACTAGAAGGCAGCCCTGGTTTTATTACAGGAACAGATATCAGACGAGCGCCTGATGTTCTAGCAGCAACCATTCCGCCATATGCCGCACCCGTAGTCGAGCCTCATGTGTATCAATGTTTTGCCTGCATCCCCATTTGAATCTTGAATAAGTTTTTGTACTAGCTAGTATTGATGCTTCTCAAGGTAGAGTTTGAGTCGAGTTCTTAGATCTTCTAGCATGTACATACAAGGAATCTCTGTATTTCAATGTACAAAAGGTTGCTATACTGGCATAATATGTGTGGTGCCATACATGAATAGGCGGCAACAGAGAGTAAACCATAGACAGGACGGTAGATAGGTGATGCAGAAGTGAAATATAAAATGAACTCTACATCTCGTTGATGAAAGCAGAAGAGAAAGGTGCTAATTCAAAGGGAGATCGTCGGCATAGAGCGATCCCATAAGACAAGAACATATCAAAAGGGTCCTGATTGGAGAGTTGCGAAAATCGGGGTCTTCGGCAGCATCTGCAAGATATTCGTAGACAAGAAGCTCGAGATCCACAAAGCTCTCCGGCTCATTAATGAGACTCCGGACATCTGGATCTTCAGCGGCCTCTGCGAGGATGGTCTCTGGCAACAGAGAGGACGGAGGCTGTGGAGTGTAATGGGTCGTGCTCTCTGGAAAAGAACTCGATAGGAAGGGTTGATCGTATGAGAGGGGCGCAGATTGTTGTTGTGGGGGAGGAGTAGCCGCAGTTGGTGGGTATGAACCAACATGGGTAGTACGCGGGACATCGGCTACCGCAGATGGATAATCGCCATCTTGTGTCGGGATCGAATCATGTGCAACTCCAGGACCCACGCTCGGCGAAGGCGTGACGGGCCTGAACGGGAGAGAGGCGGCATGCGTTTGTATTGCAGTGGAAAAATTGGAACTGTTCGATGAGGTATGGGGGATGGACTGGGTCATCTGGAGGTAAGAAGTAAATACGGTTAGAAAACGTAGGTACTGAAGCTTGAGATACACGTACCTGGGCTATCAGATAATTGATGGAATTGTTATGAGGATGTGTACGCGTTTGCAGCGGCAGTAGGTACAGTTGGTAAGGATAGAGGTTGAAGATCACTGAAACAGTATTTATATGGTTGTCGCATGCCGCTTTGAAAGTGTCCCCGAGTTGTGGTTTCACCGTGGAGACGTTCCTTTCGCAGAGTTTCCTGTGGACAACCATTGTTCATTAGATGAGACAGTGGTCTTTTTGCTTGGTGCGCTCAGCTTTGTATCCACATTTGAGTTGTTAATTGTTGTTGCAAGTCCGCAATGCAAAGATGAGAGCCGCGCTGTGGATGTTCGTTCCCTCCTGAGGCTAACAATCAGATGGGAGCACCACAACTTATGTCTCTGGCTCCGCGAACAGCTGAATAATCGTTGTACTGCGCGGTCCAACGTAATGGCATACGACGCCGCAATGAGATTGGATCAACTACATGATTATGTAGAAGCGAGATTAACGGCTAGCATAGCTGTCATTGCTCACCCGCCGTGCAGTTCTCACGATCGCCTCGTGCCATTGAACCGCTGACGGCGATAAGTACTCGACGGAAGCCTTCGAGGATGGCGGTCAGTAAACTGCGGCCACCACTAGATAAATTTAATTCCTCTCGTCTTGATTCTTGAGCTTCTGCAATGCCATTTTACTTAAACGCAATTGGGACTGAGCAAGTTGAAACTTGAAGTAAAGGATGACCCAAATGGTTTGAATAAGAGAACGAAGTTATTCCGGCCACCTTTAGGTAGAAGGTCTTTCTCGGAGAACATCTCTTGAATGGCCGGTTCGGGACGAAGTCTGGGGACAAGCCTATTGGCACCTCCAAGCAAAATATGAAAGTCGCTGTCTACACAGTGAAGCTCGTCACTGTTTCTCACACATGCTCGCTAGCACTGTCTGGACCTAGTCTTAATCCCACCTATGCCGTGGTTTTATATGATCTTATAGACTGTCAATTTACAATCAATTAATCGACCGATCACGGTCACAATGACTCATGAGGACATACCCTTGCCATCGGCTTGACCAAGTTGCTGTTCAGGTCGCTGCGAGTCTGCGATAGAATGGCAGCGCTGCAGCCTGCACAATCAAGAACGATGCTGATTGCCGACGGACGCAGAGAGAAGCCGGTAAGAAAGGCCAATATCTGCCTGATGCATCGAAGACACCACAGTTGTTATCACCAGGCAGCAAGCGGTCCTGGGTGGGCAAGGTGATGGGCGGGCAAAGTTGAGGTAGAGCATGAACTTGCAGCACTCGAATAATATTAATGGCTGGATGTTCGAACGTTCAACGTTCAAGCAACAGCGGCAGGCGGGCATGGCTTGGGCATGGACGTTGGAAACATCGAGCGAGGTTTTAAAGTCCGCCGAGAGTGCAGTTCAATGCAGCAGTTGGCTGTCAAAAAAATTTCCTCATACGAGTCTACGTACCTGCTAACTCTGACTGTAATACCCCACTTCATGCAATGCCACTACGACAGGCTCTCCACAAACCCTGCATTCTGTGCTCATGTTTGTACTCAACCGATGGAGCCGTGCCCCCACATAATACCATCGTTACTCGCGCTATTGGGGTCGCAACGGGCCTGGTTTCCGTGATAGACATACATTCTCTGCGGCTCAGCTCGACAACTGGTGTTTTGAGATGGCGAATATGCGATAAGATGAGCCACAGAGCTTTTACTAACCAAGTATCGTGATTGCTTTCTACATGGTGGTTTTTCCTCATCACCATCAACCAGACTCGCGGTTACCTCTCGATTGTTCGGAGAGGGGTTACCAATACGAGACCAACGAGGAAAAAGATAGGTCGCGACAATATATACAGCCGTAACAGATGGATATATCCTAGCTAACGCACAATGATGGTACATCGGCACACGGAAAAGTAGATCCGAACCAACGGTCAACCAAGCATGTGGGGAGCCAGTGTGCGGCATGTAAAACCGGTATCATTTGTGGTTTTCAATCAGTCGTTTGTCATGGAGATAACCACCGTGACAAACAGACGATAAGGTGTTTACAGAAAATCATCTCCAGGTTACATCCCTGGCCTGGGAATAACCTTCTGTTGAACACCTCACAAGGGCATGACCAACACGAGTACTGTGTATCCAAGGGTGAGGAGTAATATCGTTGATAGATAAGAAGGAAAGGAATAGCGTCCGTACATGAAGAACATCTCTATGCCTCCTTCAAGATACTTTGTCCCTGCTGCCACGGAAACGGAACCATTCGAGTCAAGTGCGTATCGTCAAGACAAAAGGTGAACGCATTGCCCGATTTGTGGTTGTGCAGTTGCATTCGGGCTGGACACGCAATTGACATAAGTTCAGAACAGTTGAGAAGAGTATGCGAGTGGAGCCACTCAAGATCGACAGATAACGACTTTGCGATGACAACCGTGTACATTGAGCCAGAGATCGTTTCCAAATCGATGCGATAGTTGGCTTGGGGTTGTGAACAAGAACAATATAGTTGACGGTGTCAGTTCTGGCCTAGCCTAGGGTCATCAATTGAAAAGTCGGAGCATTTCATCATTCTCACGCCAATCACACGCAAAAAAAAACTACTAACTCTGATAGGTGCCAGCACTACGTGTTGTCCAAAAATTCCGACGGCTTAGAGATGGCTGAGAATCTGGGGGTACCTAAGGTTTCAGCCACGTCGAAGCCATCAAATATCAGCCGACTTCTATGGTGTCGGAAATCTGACTCTTTAAATTACCACCAGCGTCGACGATAGCTCGAACTTAGAGGTACCCTCACCTACATCTTATCTACCTTACAGTGACTTCTACCTGAGGTGTGTTTTGTGTGTTGTACATAGCATACAAAATATAATATCTGTACCTTACCTTTTCTTGGATCGCTGTGCCAGTAACTTGATAAGTATTCAGACCAAGGTGTGCGGAGCTTCAATTCATCTTACCCTGAACCCTTCAAGGCTTCAACGTTCAACAATGATCTTGACGATGTTGAGCAGCGACCACACACTCCTAACTTTAAATCAAGCATCCACCACTTAGTTAGCATGTGTAGCCTATCTCAAGTTGAACAACACTCCAATGAACTCAAGATCAAGCAGGTCGATAATTCTCCGTCTCTCAATGACAAGGCGGAATATTGTGTACTTTCCTTTTCGACACGTCTACCTGCCGGGTCAAAGGTAATATTGTTCATTGGCTTCTCCAGAGAACTGACCAGTGGCCAGAGCTATAATGGGGTATTACAAGAGCTCGTTTGAGCACGACAGAAGTATTACACATTGACTCAATTCTAGGTATGTATTCAATCCCACTAGTTGTGCACGCACTTATGATATATTGCTGGCCCACAGCTGTAAGACGTGCCTTCCGTTGGGATGAACCCCTCTCAAGGTGACATTTGCAGTCACTATGATATCACACGCTGACATCGAGCCAAGTAGGAAAACCCGTCTCCTGCACATCTACTGTAGGTACCCTTCGTCATAGAATCTGAGTACAAGCTGAATTAATTTGGACAGCTACTCCCGACGTAATTCATCTCGCCGCTTCACTTAATGTTGTCGAGCGCCCTCACATTCTGCAGTACAGTTATCCATCAGTATTTGAGACGCGAAATTGAAAAATGAGGTACCGTACTTTTACAACACCTTGTAAAAACCCTGTTATATTTTTCCTAACAAGTAGTATATATCAAAATTCTATATCTCAAGTTTCAGAAAAAAATATACAACCGTTCGTGTATGTCATTCAAAATGGTGAGGGGACCTCTTTTTTGCCCATTAGCGCTCCATGAGACACGTGACTCATTAGCTAATATTTGCTTATCGAACATTAGCAAAATTGTTATCAGTTGCGCACTTCGTCTCACCAGCGGTCTCCTCGCATTGATATCGAGTCCATTGATAGTGTTATTGGTCCAGTCTGGACCAAGTTCATTCCCCACAATACTATCATGTCAACTGACCAGTTTCAGATGGTAATGTGTCTCAATATTCTGCAATTGATACTAATAACAGTGATACAGTGCATGTATGAAGATTCTCGACTGCCGCTGTCGACCTGCCGGCTGCCTCGACATGTCGGGTCTATGAGGGTGAGTGTCCATTAACTAGTCTTCATCACTGGCATCTGAAATGCCATCAAGATCAAAGCTTTCCCTGCTGCTAGATGCTGCATCCTCCTCGCATGCCACATTCAGTGCTGGCCTTGGAATAGGGCCACGCAACTTTCCCAAGACTGGTTTCGCCTCGCTGAATTTCCGCCCCTCTGCCTTTGCCCTCAACTTGGCCTCGTTCCACTTCTCCAATGCAGTGTGGTATTGTGCTCGTCGGTTCTTGTTCTCTGTCTTGCGCTCATCTTCAAGACATTTCCACACTGCCAGTCCTTCAGCCCTCTTCTCGTGTTCTTCTTTCCTCGTGTTCTTATCGGCGACGCGCTTTTTCTGCTCGTATTCAAATTCAACAACTTTCTCGTAGAACTCATCGCCGGAAAGGAAACGCGGCAAACCATCGCCCATCAACTTTCCTTTCTCCTTCCCTTTTCGCTTTTTCGCTTCCTGATTTGCAAGCTGTCCACGAAGGACCTTGCAATACCTCTCGTTCAGGATATTTGTGGCCTGAAGCTCGAGGACGTGGCGCTTTAGCGTGACATTGGTGGCTTCTGTTTCGCGGAGCAGTGCAAGCAGTAAAATCTCGTTCGAGGTCTTTGGTTCGATGGAAAAAGGGGATTTCTTTTTGACGGGGGAGATAAGGTGGGTAGTGTTGTGTTCCAGTTGTGTCTCCGAAGTCAAGGGGACTGATGAGACGAGTCCTGACAATGAGGTCTCTTGTAGTTTTTCAATCAAGGACTCGAGCTCGGATTGCATGGTTGCAGGTTGTCGAATACGTGTTGCCGCGGCTTCGGTGTTGTCGCCATCATCTCCATGGTTGTCGTGTTTTGTTGACAGCTTCCCAAGAAGGTCTGCAACAATTCTCACGGGTGTCGATGGTGCGATAGGAAGCTGACCCTCGCATGATGTTTCCTTACTAGGGGCCATCATCTCGTTAGTGATGACACCTCGGTTGAATGGCGAGATACCAGTCTTCCGAAACGCAGTGCGAATAAGGTCTGGCGTGAGTGCACGAAGGTGAGCCTGTCCATAAATTGATAAGAAGTTACTTTTCGTAACACCTTCTCCTTTTGTTCTCTCCCACTTATCTCTTTCCTCGCTCCAGTGTCTCTTCAAGACTGCAAAAACGACCACATCTAAACCCTGATAGACATGTGTTGCGTGCGCGGGATAGCATATCACATGGATGCGATGGGCACGTGCATATTGGAGAAACCCTCTGGTATAGTGTGAATTGTGTCCGTCGACAATGAGGAGCCGATCACGACCATCTGCCTTGTCCTTGGTGCGTTTATCGAAGTCTTGGATCCATGCTACACCAATCTCACCATCAGTCCAGCCTTTCTTCGAATATCCAAGGCTATTATCCATTGTCAGGTAAGGGCTTATTCATTCATCTCGACAAGGACCGTCTACTCACAATGCATGTGCAGGATTATCTTGCTTCCATTTGACTTGGTATGCATTGCCTTTGAAGATGACTGCGGGAGAACTTGTTGTTCCGTCGGCACATATTGTGACAATAATGGTCACATTTTCCTTGCTTCCAGTTCTCTGCTGATACTGTGGCCCAGGTTTACGGCTCCCGATGACTCGTTCACCCTCGCCCGATTGTGGCGAGATCCCAATCTCGTCAACTGCATGTATGCAATCCTCGGCAATGTCATATTGGTCCAAAACACCCTCCAAGAGATCAAACCATGCCTTGTTTGTGTTCTCGTTGACCGCATGACCACGTTTTGAGTCCAGCAAAGCTGACCATGATGTTTTCAAGTGTTTGGAATTCTTTTTGACAAAGCGGTGTGTCCAACACTTTCCAACCCCGGGAAAGTTATTACCGAGGCGAGCACAGCAGATTTCGTCAACGTGTTCTTGAAGTCGTTGGTGACTAAGTGGAAATCCTCGATTACCTATCTCTTCTATATATGCATGTACTTGCTTGGTCTCTTCTTCGGAGAGCCATGACTTCGCAGCATTCATCTCTGCTAGTGACCTCTTGCCAGCTGTGAGGCGTGCAAGTGTGGCATGAGACAGCTTGATGTAGTTGCCTGTTGCCTCGAAATTCATTTGTTCGAAGTCTTTGGCAATAGTCCGTAATCCACGATGTTTTATACCTGGCTTTTTTGCCAACTCGGCACGGTATGCAGAGACTGCTTTGGACATGAGATCGTCGTGAGCCTCGCGAGCATCTTGCTGTTTTTTCGTGGCTGATTTTGCTCGACCAGGCATTGTAGGAGAGTGGCAAGAGGTTTTGCAGACTGTAGTTAGTACTGTCGAGCACACATGAACTGTGTCTTGGCACTCCGAACAGTGGCGGAATTTGAAGTAGCTTACTAGTACACCACCTAAGATCTACAATGCTGGGAACCTGCTGTGGATATATGTCAATAATACTTGTGAATGTGTATACAACCAGCCTTCGATGTTCCAGGGCAAGCATAATTAAGTCGAACAAGTTAGGGCTTGAGTGAGATTGTGCTGCAGAACCAGACTCAACTTTGGCCGAGCAGCAGCCACACTTGCCAACACACTTTTCTTCACCACACACTTAATTCTCGATGTTGAACAGCTTGAATACATGTTATAAACAGCTTAAATACTTGCCAATACAGTTAGGATGATTTTGTGTGTCATCACACTGTTGAATATTGAACACAATGGATTTTAAATTTTGAAAGAGCTAAAACTAAGACTTCAGACAGTACAAAAACACAACTCGAGCAAAATTTTGCAGATGAAGTTTGGGTAAAATTTGATGCCATGTTAGAGGTAAGGTCAATGAAACTTATAGAGGTGTTATTGAGGCCATAAAGTGAGTTGTGGATGTGCGAGATGGATTTTGTATTATGGAGTGATAGTGTCTCACGGACCGATTGATAACTGTATATATAGCTGTAGCTAGCTAGCAGCATGTATTCGCTGGAATATCCAATAAATTTCGCAATTTCTCAGATTTGAATAAATATTGAATGTCTGCAGCTGGATATATATATATTGAATATAATATAATTAATGTGGTTTATTCAATGTACATGCAGTATCGTTCTGGACCCATAGTAGCAGCTGGCTGGAACTTGATGGCCAAACGATGTCTTCGAGGTGGTTGAAATCCGGAAAATCAACCGTCTGGAAGCCGGTTCATACCATAGGTCCAGAAACGGCTAAAACTTGACCCTGGGGTCACATTCCAGCCAGGTATCTACCGTCGGAAATTTTTGACAACACGCAGTGCAGCTGCGGGCATGCGCCAGGAGAGGACATGAATTGTCGACTCGAGGATCATATTCCTATCATCCTACCAATATTATGCAGGGTGCAACGAGACCGTGACCCTGTAGTCCACGGAAAATTTTGAATAGCCATCTGCCAGTGCTCACATCCGTTCCAACACCTACTACTAGTGCGGCGGCGCGAATCTGCGGCAAACAAGGTGTTCTGGTCAGGGTCTTCGTACCAGATCCTTGGGCCCTACAATCATACAGGCACTTTCATCAGCCTCTCGCATGCATTACCATGCAACGATCACTCTGCGGCACTATCATCAGAGTGTCTGCTGCTGGCTGATTTTTGGTGCCAAGTACGGTTTCGCACATGGCTTCTGCGCGGTGGGTGTTAACATGCTCACCTGTATGTAATGAGTTTCGAGCTGGAGATTCCGCTGACGCAGTCATCGCGAACAGAACCTCCCATGTATCGATGGACCATCGAACGTCTGTGCTTTAAATCTGCATCATATCATAATGAACTCGTTACTGATTATGATACTGAAATAGCTGACGTACGCTGTCATACTAAGCATGCCGAAGGTGATTTAGACATACGAACAAACGCACTGACACCACATTCGCCAATCGTGCAATTCCACATCTTCATTGTCCATCGGTAATTTCTGGGTTTGCAGGATATGGTATTGAAAACACGTAAGTGTGTTGCACGTTTTTACTGGTCTTAAAACTAACCTTGGTGTCCAGGAACGGAACACATTGCATGGTTTGAATTGCGATGAACCTGCTTACGATCAAGATGCGTGGAGAAAGCTGATCAAGGACCAACAAAGTAAGGTACGGGCGGGAGTAACTCTGGAATCGTTGTCTCGCAAGCTAACACGTTTGGCTGTGGGCTATCAGAAGAATTTCCAATGACTGGAACTTCTCCTGACAGCACACAGCCAGACAACGTTCTGGAAGGCATGGTGTGTTTTCAAGCGACACTCCTGCATCACTCTCATTTACCTTTACCATTTGTAGGATATCCTGCTGAAAGGAGCCCTAGGAACGGGCAGAAAGACAGTTGCCCGTGCGATCAAGGCCCGGGGCACGCCACTTGCTGTAGCCTACAGTTTGTTGCGCTCCGTGAGATGCATGCACCCGACTCGGCGTACAAGGAAAGTTCTTGAGAACACGGTGAATATGTGCCTGTTTGAAATATCTGCTTGCTGTCTTCATTAGCTTATCGCTTATTGCATACAACTGGATCTGGAAGGGCAGTGTATCATTCTGTACAAGCCCACGGCGTGAATGTGACTAATAGAATATCTGAAACTTGAAATGCTCGAGCGATAATGTGTATGACGATTCTAGTATTTTCAGCGGACTTGGTACCAGTGTAAACTAGAAAATTGACTTGCACTACCACTGCTAAGGTGCGTTGCCGCACCTGCGATGGCCATTTTGATTGATCTCTGATCTCAGCAAGGACTCTAATTTCTCATCAATATTAGGTATCTAAGCTACAATGCACGAGGTTGTTCGCCCTCGACCTTCCATTTATTTGTGAATGAAGTCCTATGGAAGGTGAGTACTATATTACAAAGTGCAGTGCTGCCACTCCACCTTCATTAGCGTTTCATGATCAGCGCCCCGATCCGCATGTTGCTGTTCTTCATCGGAAGTGCCGGTAAATGCAGTATTCTCGAAAATTTGACAGATACGCAGACTTTGATAGGGCCGATAGGCGGAAGGATATCTATTCCAATGATGCGCGTGGACGGCCCATGTTTTTTTTTCAAACTTGACTCATTTCTAGATGCCGCGGACGAAGGACGTGATCGACCACGTATTAGTGTCCACAAATATTACGGGACTTTTCCACCAGACAGGTTGTCGCGTGATGCATATGCGCGAGATGGCATTGAACGACGTCATTGCCCCCACGATAGGCTTCCTGGTGCGTAGTAAGGCAAACCTTTAGCGGATCTCATCGTTACCCTTGCTTTCACCAATGCACGGAGGATGATACGTTACTTAGGACAGCATGCTGGACGCAAGTTGTATCAGTCAGCCTAGTGCATCGCGATGTCATTTCAACCGTGTGATAGGACGGGAGGGGTAGTTGGGCATGACATTGTCAGAGCAATACAAGAGGAAGCTGAAGAACGCAGGGTGGTGCGCACCAAATGGACACCTGCATAACGGTATGCGCCTGAGTTATAGACATAATAAAATATTGGTAGGCGATGATAACTTGGGGGAAGCATGATGCTATCAGATGGCGTGATCGACGATACGAATCCCGTGAAACTGGTGTTACCTTCGAGCGACGGACCTGCAAAAACGAATAGGTAGCGTACATTGCAAACAGAGGTGGCGAGTTGTGTGGTATCAATATCGTACATCCAAGACGGCCCGAAATACATCAGAGAGAGTAGGTAAAGCACATCAACAAGAATCCGTCGAAATATGAAGGCATGCGACTCGTGAAGGATGAGGAGATCTAATGATGACTGTCTGTGTATTCAGGAGAGAGACAACAGAGAAAGAGCCAGAAGCGAGTCCAGAGTCCAGCCTGTCTTATCGTTGCATCTGGGCGCGAGGTAGTTGAGGTCGTGGCTATGCCAGCAGCGCCACCAACGGGAGGTGTGGTGGACGAACCAGAGATTGCAGCCTGTGGTTGCGAAGATGACTGTGTCACATTGGGCTTTGGAGGCTGTGAGCTACTACTTGCAGTAGGGATCCTCGGAGGAAATAATTTTTTCCGTTTCTCCCTCGCGCAAGCATTTCTCTATGTGAAATTAAGTGGTGTAGGACGATCAAGGAAGAGAAGGAACATACACGTAGTCCCGGCGCACATGGGACCTCGACATCTGCGGGACTAGGTCCTTGAAACCCAATGCCTTCACCTCTTTGTCTGCGCCGTTTCAAAATGTTTCGAGCCCAGTCGAGAGGAGAGGACAGTGATGTAGCACGAGCACTGGAGGGGCTGCGGTTGTGGTGGAATAAACGGCCGAAATGTGTGCTGTCAGGCGATACTGAGGAGCCAGCGCGCCTTCATGTAGAGGACTGAGAACATGCCAGAGGTCAGGAAAACAAAATCGAATTGATAGTGAACCGTGATGACACACATGGGAATGATTTGGTGGGACTCCGTCGAAAAAACCTTGGGGTACCCGATAAGCAGGCGGACGTCGTTGAACCGGGGGTTGTGTAGCACTAGTCTAGAGCATATATGATGAGAACAACAAGATCTTTTAATGAAGATGTCACGTACATAGAGTGCCAACTTGTTGGCCTGGCAAAGCGCGTCCAGTTGTGAAAATATACAATGAGATATGCATATCATCTCACCTTTGAATTCGAAAGTAGGTCGTCGAGGCTAGCTTCTCGAACAATTGTAGGGCAGCATCCCATGTGTAGTACGTGTTTCTGTCGCGGCA
Source organism: Suillus variegatus (assembly GCA_016647645.1). Taxonomy (NCBI): domain Eukaryota; kingdom Fungi; phylum Basidiomycota; class Agaricomycetes; order Boletales; family Suillaceae; genus Suillus; species Suillus variegatus. The sequence continues at coordinate 189,323 of JABBWF010000034.1, forward strand.
GCCAGTGGCTGGTAGTTTTCCATCTTCCGAAAACGATACGGAGTCGATCAAGTTTGCGTGCTGGAGAGACGGGCCGACGGGTTGTCCATTGTCGAGGTTGTACAATAGTACTGTATCGTCATACGATGCGCTTGGGAGGATGCGGATAGAGTCTTTTGGATCTCGGTTATTTGTCTAGGTGGCAGCAACATTTCAAGCTGTCTTTTCTCGAAATTACTAACACAGTAAATGCATCTCTTGACAAATGTATACGCAATACTTATTCGTACAGGTATCTTAATGAATGGTATGTATCTGTCAAAACTTTTTTGTATCCATAGTATGCAGAGTAGTACTCTATAGAGGACAATGTAAGGGACACCTGTGTGCCTGCCGCACTTCAAGCTTCAAGGCCCGTAAATACCTTGGCGCAGGAAGTCCTCCGCCAGTCTACCGTTCCTGCAAGCCGCTAAGTGCCAAAACTTCAGAGACATCATATAGGTACAAGGTCAATCCATAAACTCATAAAAAATACAAATCCCACACAGGTAGAGCAAGCCAAAGCCAACCCGCCCCACCAAGCAGTTTCAGTTAAACCCAAGTCTAAATTGTCAGTCATAACGATGTTATATGCATGTTGGACCCCTCTCCCCAACACGCTTGAGTTGCAATAACAATTATCATAGACATCCGCAAACTGCAGCATACTGGCCGTGATTAACCAGACTGCATTGACGGTTGCCAAGAATTTCCCACTCCACCTCAAAAGGTTTGATATGACCTTTGCGAGACGCATTGTGATAGAAAAGAAAGGACTCCAGCTGGATCTGGCCGAGTATAAATATGTGTAGTGCGAAATGATACTCGATGTGACGAGCATCGCCCAGACCATCGTAGCCAGTACACCGTAGAGGATATAACCAAGAGATCTACAACCAAGGCCCTGTCGTGTGCCGTTGTCAACAATACGTACAGGTATATGAATCAAATGGTGCTTACCATAGTCGGAGTAAAATAAACAACCAGTACCGCAGCTCCAGTTGTTGCCCATTGCAAAGCTATGGACAGGAGCGACGCCATAAACATGCGGAAGAATATCCCTGACGCCCAGGGGCTCCGTACTCCGTATCTAGGTGCTGCGTATCGGGGAAGTCTACAGTAAGCATTGACTTCGGACGGGTTTCCAGACCTGTTACTGGACTCAATAACGTTCTTCCCGACCGCGTTCTTCCATATATCACCCGTCTTGACTGGTCTATGCATTCTGGAATTGTTGGAGGCCATTAGAAAAGCATTGAAGACATCCTCCGCCGACCGGGACCATGGGATGGCCCTGGCATAGTTGTAGATAGGTGGAGTTAAGCTTTCGTCAGGAGACAAAGAGTGTTCCAAAGTGGAATCCATGGATATTGCTCGTCTTTCGGAAAGGTCTGATGCCTTTATAACTCCATGATAGGTCGCTACAAATGCCATTGCATCTGCATTGTCCATGGCCCGTTTAATGCGCACATAGTCACACTTTGGGGATAGCTGCAGCCAACCTATAACGATTGGTATGAGCCACAACCAAATCGACCCCGCGCCTTGACCGCTGGAGTTAAGATTGCCGCTGACATCCGATATTGAACCGATGAATGCCAACAGGTATGTAACAGTAACCCACGCGATAGATGTTGCAGATGCAATGGACCAGGTGAGAGTGTAATCGAGGGAATCGGCAATTTTCGGCCACCAGTCATCATTCTCTGGCAGGACAATGAGGGAACTGAGCAGCGAGTCTTCATTTGTTATTTTTAGTGGAGTTTGCTGAAGGCTTATAAGGATGCGGACGGCGTGTTTGGCGTTGGGAAAAGACACATTCTCAAATCGACGGCTGATCCACCGAGCGTTGAGAATAGTGAGAATCATCGAGTAACCGACGAGCAACGGTGAACCGATTGTGAGGATGGCAGACATGAGGTTGTCGACTCTATGTCTTGCACCGAAAGGCAGGTGAGAAATGAGCGCAAGGTAGGGTAACAGCCAGGCGCTGAACTGCTGCGAAATGTTCGCCCAGTTTGGCTTCTGTGTTCCAGAGCCGCACTGTGAGAGACACGCGTCATAGGTGAATCCGACTGCTGTTAAGATCTCCGAAGACGAGTTTGCTACATTTCCACCAGTGGCATTGACTAATCCGAACGCATTGAGTGTCTGATTCGCATTATTTCTGAAGTTGATAAAACAGTCAGTAAAGTTGACCGCGTACGCCCCTTTGAGAGACGTGAGCAGTAGAAGGAACAATAGGATCTCTGGGCGAATGGTGAGCAGAAGTCAAGACTAGACGTTGGACTCACTCGTTGTATCGCACATTAGCTGCATCATAGGGCAGAGTGACCCTATGGATTTATATAAGGGAGTTCCCGATACGTAAGCCCCAGAGAACTGGCAATAAAATTAATGTCCAAAAACCGTTGAACATCGTTACACAGAACTCTTTTGTCTAGACCTGGCGATTCGTTACTAACTGATATCTGAACTTTGAAATCATACAGGAACTTACCGTGTCCGGTTTCACCCGACCTCCGAATCAAGTGAGAATGTTCACTTCAACTTGAAAGTCAGAAATTTCGCAAATACCATACCTATGACTGACACAATAAGTCTAATGATATAGAGAGACATACTCCAACCGCTGCCTTTGAGGAAAACCAGGCATGCAGTTCGAAGCGAAGCAAAGAGCCTCGTGCCTGTGTCTATCATGTATATGTGGGGGTTGTGGATTGGTTGAAGATTAAACCAGACTGGGTCGACACCACAAGATTGTTTAGGTAGCAGGTTACAGATATGCACCTGATCAGTAAATGGAAGGAATCGGCCTTGAGCGTTTTACGTGGCATGCACTCCCGATCCGCAGTGCATTGCTTCATGTTGTGCAGAACGAACGAGTGTAATAGTGTATGCATCGAAGCTCTGGCTCGCTGACAAGGACAGCCCATGACTCAGTGGTAAGGCCTGAGGCCTGAGTCCTGATGGTTCGAGTCAGGTTGAGGCTTGCCAGATTGACCCCACGGTGATCATGATGTCCATCCGAGGACAGCACCCCAATATTACATAATATTTTTCAAGTTCTGCATTGGAGTCAAGTACTCAGAAGTTAGTACCCATTATATGATAAGGCATTACTTCGTTCTTTCAGTCACTCGCGTCGGTATCTCACCACCCTCAGTCTAATGGCTGAACAATCCGACAGTACTTTGTCACGCATGTTGCATCAAGCGCATCCATCATCCATGGTACGTAGATTCAGACCTCCCACGAATTTTGTTCTGAATGTCACGGTGGAACAGGGAATCAAACCAAAAAACTACGCCGCAGTGAACGTTCTAAACCTCACCACTTGAAGAGTCATTTTGTTATCGACCGTCGATTCGAGAACGATATCTGCTGTGAAAATTCTCCTCACACCTCTTGAGTCTTTGAAGCCACGTTTCCCAGCATTCATACATACGGACAACCGTTCAAGCTCCCAGAAATATCCTACGTATTTCGCGTTTCCCAGCGTATATTAATGGATGGTCGACCAATCTCCACAAAATATCCTACATATTCCGCATCTCCCAGCATACGGATAGTCATCCAATCTCCGCGAAGAATAGCACGGCATTCAGGCTAAACCATTACACATTGCAAGATGCTCCTCGGTCACTTCACAGGCTCCCCCTCGCGTGTTGATGGTTTCTCCATTCCCTGTTCTGCACGAGGTACCATCATTGTGCGTAAATTAGGATTTTTATGTGGGTCGACATAGGCTTCATAGAATTTTGCCGCGAATTTTGTTCGGTGTTTGCCCCTCTTGATTGAGAGGTAACTGCGATTCTCTGTTGATTGCGACACGAACAAGGACTATGTAGACGTCTCGTAAAAAAAATTATGTTTGGTCTCGAAACGTCAAATTTCAAATGCCGGGTTCACGCAGACGGCGGTGACGAAAGGTGAGGGGAGCGTGGGAGGGAGACACGTTCTGTGAACTGCTCGACATCGTAACCATGATCTTTGAAGCAGCGTAGACGTCTCTACTTCCAAGCCGTGTAGGACCAGGTGTCTAGCTAGGAGTGTACTGTAAGATGTGCGTACAAATCATACATTTTTCGGCTTAACACTGTAACAGATCACCACATATTACCCCTCCGCCGCCGAAGGTGAGACGAGTTCCATGGAAATTTTTACCTTGAACATGTTATCTGATGATGGTATGCTCCCCCAGGTTGATATCGGCGATGAGAGTTGACTCGCACATTTACTGTTACATCATGACCATGGCTGGAGAGTACGGAGTATCTCTGCCGGTTCCGTGGCTGCTGCTCGTACGAGTACCGATGCACGACAGATGTCTCTTCTCAGCCCCACCCTGGCGGGAGTCCTTCGACGAAGTGGTGCTTTTCCTAGGCGTCTCTCGTGCGCAAGCAATATATCTTGGTCCTCGTAAAACCAATCCGTGATTGCCCCACTTACTATGGTCTCTGCAATACCCCCGTTCCTTATGTTAATGAGGTGCGCTGCGCTCCATGGACTCACTTTAGGATTTGACACGTACACAAATTGCATCCTCGCTCTTGAGTCCCTTTTCTTTTCTATTCGTCTGTGTACTTGCAGACACTTGCACCAAGCCAACGCCAACAACACAGATGCAAGTGACTTTCTCCCTCCATATTTGTAAAAAAAATTATACCAAAGCAGTGGTATCCTACGATGACTTCGTGCCATGTGGAAACGAGCACCTGTGGATAGTCACGGTGAACACCAGTCATTTCCACCTCTGCTGCGTTACAACTCAGGTACCTTATTGTAGGGAGCTCCACAGCTGTTTCGTCGGTGCACTCTCGCATGCAGCCACATCTCTGGTCTATTGTTCATGTGCTACGACGCTTTATCTTGTCACCACTTTTCCACTGGTGCTTAGGCCTCCACACTCTACCTTCCACATTTTTTCACTACGTTTGTATCGTATAAGACGCCATGTTTTATCGCCACTCACTGATCATCTCCCACCACTTCAAGTTTTCAGCAATCAGTTGTCATCTCTCAAAGTCCTACTCTTCTCCTTACATCTTTTATTTCTACTCGAATCATGGAACAAATGTGCTCAAACCTAATGTGTTCTGCAGTCATCCCGATCCCGGAGGTATGTTTTTCCTGTCCTGCTGTTGTCTCAATTCACATTTCTTCGTGTGCAGGGTCAAGAAGTAGCAATGTTCGACCGCAAGTCAATTTGCGAAAAGTGCTATGGCAAACCGATTTGCGCAAAGTGCGACCGTTTGTTGCACGTAAGATGATTCTCTTTTGGTCTCCGGATATTATGCTGATTTAGACCTTCACCTGCAGGCGCCGCTCCCGATTATCCCCGCAAGACAAATTGTGCCAGTAAGTGTTTGGACTTTCCCTTCATTTTGTCGCTAGAATGCTGACCCCTACAAAAGGTATATGAAGGACCAGAGGCTTGCCAGATTGAAGCAATCCACACGTATCTCCCAAGACCCAAGCCGGGCTACGCGATCAGGCGTGTACAAGTCCCCGACGGGGAGGGTGGTATGCAGTATGAGTACATTTCTCACCGTGTGGGACGGCACACCCACGCCAAGCTGGTGAACCGTGTCAAAAAGTTATTTCATTTTACCCAGCGGGGCTCTCAGAACTAGGAGGTGCTGAATGTTTGCACCGATTATTAACCATTCTGGACCGTATTTTTATGTCTACCTATTATGTATGCACAACACCATACAACCTTATATCTAACTAAAGTTCATTGTGTACTATGATCTTGCGCATATTCTCCTCTGGACCACCCTTTATATCTGCCATGGGCTCGCAAGTATGGTCCGCATAGCATAATCAGAACATTGAGAAGATGGGTGCGGAGGAACGGGGCTAGTTGACGTATCGCACCTCGCTCTGTCGGACTAAGTTCAAACAATGTAGGCTCCTATGTAAGACGGAGAACAGCTCGATCTCGCTGGTGTCCGGGAGCAGTGGCAACTTCCACGTGCACGATGGTATCGTTTCATCATACGACAACAAAAACCTTGTATGGTGACGTGAATCACCATACAGCAAGTTGACCCTTCGACAGCAAACTTCTTCAAAAGAAATGCAAGGATTATACATAAATTTATATCGCATCATCACAACATCGTTATGCGTAACATACAAAGCCCTAATTTACCGTCCAGAACGGACCAGAAAGTCGAGATGACACCTGGGTGTTTAAATGGCGCCGAAGTTTCGCAAAATGAAAGGTTATTATCTGCTGTCAAAAATCATTTGTGAGAACACAAGTAGGACACATACCTGCGAAGCTATTGCTACTGCTGCCCGATTAAAACGACAGATTCGAAGAGGGAGTGATATTCTAATGTGCCAGTGGTTAGCATATTTTGGTGGTTAGCTAAACGGCAATTGCTGATGGATAGTAAGTACTGGGTGTGGACTGAACAGGAGAAGGAAGGGATGAGAAAAACTAGCTGGGCGTCGATAACTCAGAAAAGTAGGGATAGCCTTACGTCGGTCTTGAGGTCGCGATAGCTAGCAGCGGTTGAAACATAAAAAATTGGTAGGATCCGACCTCATTCCATGTTTCAACCAGAACAGAGACCTATGGGTACGTACGAACGAATGCTTGGATGACAATAATGCTGGATTGGTGCTGACTCATAGAGACCACATGCGTAATAGAATATGTTGTGCTTCACCAGGACGGCGTGTGTATTGTTGTTGGACGTTCGCCGCCAGGTCTGGACGACACGTATGAGTGTTCAGAAGACAAGCCCTTGGGGAGCGTTAGTCATTGCGTCTAATGTAATGGATGCTTCAAGTTCCCGGTGACATACCCAGTTGAAAGACAAACAAGAGAAGTGGATGTGGGTTGAGCTCCGGTAGCAGCCTGTGATACCTGGGATCGCGCTAGTCGTGACTGTGAGGTGGAGTGAATGCGTGCGAATAGAAGTGAGGGAAGGTGAGAGCACAAACCATAAGACGTAGCGATCACGCTAAAACAAATGCCGATGAACGATGCCATGACAGCCTGGCTAATCTATGAATCATGTGATCGGACGTTGAGGGCACAGTACTCACAAAAAGGGCGGACATCATGGCTACAAGTACGATCTTATTGCTGTTCCAAAGCGCATGTCCTGAGCACAAAAAAGCCTGGAGGAATGCAATCAGAAGCACGTGTATGTTGCGGATGGAGGAGAGATACGTTCAGAGCAAGTGAGTGACATCACTGTGAAACCTGTGGAAGGAAGGAGCCACGCTCGGTAACGACTCGTGTATAGCATGTGCCGTGCACATACCTGAGTAAATATCGATAAGCATCTTGCATTGCTATGTCATACAGTCATTGCTGTCAGCGTCATTCGCCGGCGGGTAGGTAATTTCGCTGCATATTCACATACTTTTGAGTTCTCGTTCGGGGAGAAACAAAACACGTCAACTCAACGGCCGCCGTATGCCGAATTGGACGCACGAAGTATGTCCAATATGACAAATACAAAGGGACATGCCGTGCAATGATATAAAGGACTTTTACTTCAGTCCAGCGCAACCGACGGCGACACAGGAACATCCACTTTAAACAGCATGTGATCAACATTTGAAGCGAGATACAAGCGCATCACCTCTTCTTGAAGTGAACAAACATAATCATAGGTCTAGATAAGCGAGTTTAACGGCGGACGGGAAGAGATCGGAACAAGCTTACCCAGAATGTCGCTATCGACGCTGAGCTGTCACGTTAAATCACGAAGCAAGTAGTTCAAACGACACGTACTGCATATGTACTAGTGACCCATGGCATGTCTGCCATTGTCTTGTCATCGTGTTAAGAAAGCGACGCACCGCTAAGCACTGCAGACTCTTGGCCGCTACGATCTCGTCAGCTGAATATTCCATCTCCATTTGTTCGAGGTAAAAAAAAAAGGGGGGCTTTACGCGCTCACCATGCACCTTAAGTATCTCGTCTTTGAACCCACCATAATCTAAACCTTATTGATGTACTAAGGACACCATTCGGCTTAGCTTGTCAATGACAGTCTTGATCGGGGCTGTTAAACTTGATAAAAGTTCCAGGACCTAGATCTGAATAGGTACTAGTCTAACCATTTTACCGTACCTCTGTATATAGGGATGCTCAATTCTAAAATGTCGTTGTCGTTTCACTTAGATTTAGAGTTGTTTATGTCAACAACCAATTAATGTATTTCATTTCCGCCTCCGCAAATGGTTCCGAGCCCGGATGACAGCCCGGCTTCGTCTCTGAGTCTGACAAACTGTTGAAAACTCTCGCTGAGCAGTGAACAATGAGCTATTATGTAGCTGGTCATGACACTGGTGAAGGCAATCCACGTCAGTTTCCAAATCCAGGCCAATATCAACAGCAGAACCCATCACATGGTCGCAGTTGCATTTTGTCACAAGGTGGGAGAGGACAGCATTCCGCAGGTGGTCACCAGCCCCAGGCAGTAGTGCCTACATATAGCCTGAGGCCCTATCAAGAACAGCGAGATAATTACCAGTGGTATGAGGCTCAGCGGTAGGACATTCATCTTCACTAGCTTCATACATGGCTAATTTTCGAGTATGAAAATACTAGCTGGACTCACGAAGACCAGGCCTATGCCCCAATCTCCCAGCCTGGCCAGCCTTATATCCAACAATCTAGTGGTGTACAGGTCAGTCTTTGACACAACCGAAGTGCTCAAGATATACTGACAAGTCGAAGCTACCCCGCATTCACCAGATGCTCGAACACTGTAATCAGCCTCGTCCAAATCCAAATCAGATTGCCTATAGTCAGGCAAATGAGGCACCTGGTGATGGGAGAGTTCCCCAAGTCAATTCACAGCCGTCAGTAACGAATGACATACCAAGTGACAGGACAGTTCTCCCAATCAACTCGCAACAGTTGCCAGTGGCAGCTGGGTCACAACAGAAACGAGAACGTGAGGAAGAGTGCAATGACCTATCAGGAGAAAGAGACAGTACAAAGAAGATACGGAAAGCGAATGGCAAGTCAGTAACTCAACCTAGCGAAGGTACCAACCAAATTCAGCCTCATTCCACGAAAGGATCAAAGCGGAAAGCCACAGGTGCAAAGTTGAAGACCAAAGTTGAAGGAGAACAAGCAATGACTCGACTTGAAGAAGATGGCCGTTGGTCAGACGAGGACACCAAACTTTTGCTCGAGACCCTTCTTGGAGGTGATAGCGAGTTCTATGAAGGCCTTGCAGGTAATGCTAAGCATGTCTATAAAAAGGTAATGGAAACGTGAATTGAACTTACTAAGCTCGGTGCTGACACTGATCAATACAGATCTCCGAAAAGATATTCAAAGGAAGACGCAGTGCAGAGTCAGTAAGAGGACGTTATGAACACTTACGAAGGATATTTTCATACATCCTGAATTTCGAGTCTATCACAGGCAATGGTGGTGGTGATCCTGACGTTGAGATGCTGGATGAGAAAATTGAAAACGCACGAATTTCGGGGAAGGATGTTGGGAATCTATCAGGTGCTATGTTGAAGAAATGGTACGAAGGGGGATGGTATGAGCTGTTCAATAGCCGGTGAGTATTAGTAGCTTGACACCTGCACAACACTTACGAGGATAGGTAGACTTGGTGAACATCCAGGACTTGTGCGGGAGGAGGAATTCCGTTCTGGAATGATATCTGACGCACTGATTATCAGCAGCGACGAGAGTGACACCAGTGATGAGGAACACAAAGTCAAGGTGAAGAAGGCTCATGGCAAAGCTCCGCAGAGATCAACTTCATCAGCTGCTGAAACAAAGGCCAAATCAGTATCGAAAGGGGTGCCTGCACCACGACATAAAAAGAAGGCTTCGCAGAGCAACATCAGCATTGAAGCTGCTGACTTTTTCTCATCCAATGTTGAATTCCTCAAGGCAACTGCAAACACTGACAGCGAGCGGCTGAAGTTGCTCAAAAAACGCGAGGATCGAGAGGATAAACAGTATGATTTTATGGTAGAGAAGGGGCGAGCTGAGGTGACACTGGCAGAACGCGAGGCAAAGGTGAAGAATGCCCGAGAGATTTTGACTATGGACGGCATGCCAGATGAGGTGAAGGTAGCAGCTCGTCGAGTGCTATTGGACTACTTTGCTATTGCAGGTCAGTAATAATTGCTGTTATATATCACAATGGGAAGAGATCATTTAGAATGGCGAGACGACGACGACGGCCAGCTTCCCTTAACCACTCATCTGATTCCCATCTAGGAAGCTCTAGTTCATCATCTTCAACAACTCCACCATAGCCAGAAACATCAACATCGGCCATGTCATCCTCCGAATCATCATGGTCTGGATCACTATTATCAAAGAGCGGGATTAAATCAGGAGCATCACCCAAGTCTATGCACATGTTATGCAGAGTAAGGAGAGCTTCAACAACACGGTACGTGTCTCGGATGTCTTGCTCAGGCGGCAGATCCTTTAGACTAGGAAAACGACCCTTCAATATGCCGAATGTATGCTCAATGATGATGCGCTGCGAAGACAAGTGTTTGTTGAATTTACGTCGGCGTGCTTTTTCATTAGCTGGCTGCCCATTGACCTCAGGCTCAGTGAATGGACGGAGTACGTATGGCGAAGATGGGTAACCTGGAGCAGGATCAGTACATGAAAGTAGGTCAGTAGAAGACACGAAGACACGACACACCCTTATCAGCCAGGACTAAAGTGTTGTTGGGGAAATATTCGAGCCGGTGTTGCCAGATGTGAGACTTCTTCCACATTGTCACGTCCGAAACGGAACCAGGCCATCCTAGCTCAATTGCCATGAAACGCTTCTCGTGGTCGACAACAGCTTGAATATTAATCTATGTACGAAGTGAGTTAATCAAAACTATGCACAGAAAATGTACTCACAGCGGGATACTTCTTTCGACAAATAAAAGTCAAGCCATTTTGCTCCGGCATCTCAGTCAGACGAATCAGGGAGCCATCAAGCATCCCAACACAATCCGGAATTCCAGATCGGTCCCGAACCCGTGTCATTGTTTCATTTCGACGGTCCTCATCACCCCAAGTGACAACCTGCATACCAATCTCCCGCAGAGCACGCACAACACGTCGACAATAGAGGAAAACTGTGCCGAAGCCAATGCCAAGCTTATGCGCAGCCTGCAGGGGGTCCGCACCACGAATTCCATAACGAACAAGAAAACAGGCAAGTTGATAACGGACAGGCCGCTGCGGCTTCCTCCCTGTTGATTCAAATATTGGATTCTGCTCTAAGAGCTGTACCAAGCGGTCAAAAGTAACACGGCTGATACTAACAGAGTGTCAGCACTTCAATAAAACCAAAAAAAAAACCATTCACCGATATTCATGACGAAAATCTCGATCTGGCCAGCTCATTGATACATCGAAGAATTCCTCACACTTCTGCCACTGGTTGTAGGGTCCACGGGAACCGGGTCCAGATAGCATTAGCGAGAGTGCACAAAGGCCCATACTTGTCCCGTGGAAAAAGCGGGATATCCTTTGGTTGGCTTCGTCATCGAAATCTTCATGTTCTGGAGAGAAGACTTGCTCAAAATTGTGTTGTGACCGCTTGGACACAGCCAGTGTACTGGCTAAGATGGAATGTAATGTAAGGATGTCCCTATAATTGTGTTTTCGCCGCTGTACACGAGGCATGTTGACGGCAGTTCGACGCTGAACGTTGAACGTTTGGTCGTTGATTTGATTAAGGCTGATAGCGCTGAGCGCAGTATTGCGGCCAAGCGGCTGGAGAGCGCCACCGACCGGTGCCAAATAAGGATTAGTAAGAGCTGTAAGCGTCGGCAATCAGCGTTGTACCTGTGTTTGAACAACAAACGACAACGACATTTTAGAATTGAGCATCCCTAAGGTGCCGTTCGGACGACAAATTCTAGGTTCGAAATTCCCAGTTCGAATTGCACGTGATGGCCACACGTGAGCGGGATCACCCGCTACATCCATCGCCATCACCATCTAGATACATACCATCGTCAATATGTCTGATAAGTCCAGTGCTAGCTCATCACACTCACTACGTTCTCGAGGCACTGTCGATGTGGTATCGGCCGCTGCCTCTAGCGCAACCCGCAAGCCTCCTGCCATGTGGACAAAAGCGGAGGAAGGCGCCTTTCTGGACTTCCTCCTGCTTGCCCTACCTTCGTCCGGAGATGGGGGCTTCAAGATGCCTGCCTTTAATCAGGCATCCGCCAATCTTAAACTCAAATTCCCGCATCAGAGAGGCGCGGAAAAGAGTGGTCTAGTTTGCAAGACCAAATGGCAAGCGGTATGTTTCTATTAAACCCTTTCAGCCGCCAGCAATGTCCTTACGTGTTTTTATAGCTAAAAAAAGCATACCACAGCGTTATCGAAATCAAGTGTACATCAGGCTTTACGTGGAGTCACGAGCATGGAGCGGGTATCACAGATAGAAAAGACGATGTTTGGGCACGCTTTGTCAAGGTACGCATTATGATAGATTGCACGCTGCCACCCCTTCATGACGTTGTTTTCAGACACACCCTCATGCGAAGCCCTTCATGATGAAGGGCTTCGAGCACTTCGAAATCATGGAACAACTGATTCCAAGCAAAGCCAAAGGCTCGCATGTATTCCGACCCACCGCCTCCACACCACCTTTGATCCCCACCGCCTCTACACCACCTTTGATCCCCACCACCTCTACACCACCTTTGATCCCCACCGCAATCGATAATGCCACTCGGGGGCCGCCATCGTCAGTAGATCCCGACTCCCTTGAAGTACCTCCTCCCTCTACCTTCCTCTGTCCGTCCACCGAAGGTTCTACCGACTCGGTATGGACCAGTATTAGCTGCGGAAAGCGCAAATTCAGCGCTATTGCTCCTGGATCTGCTGTGAGTTCCCAGAAACGGAGTCGGCCGCCATCTGCCACGCTGTTAGTGCAGCAGGAGGGGACCGAGACGATGAAGAACCTCGTTGAGGTCGTGCGTGAGATGCAGAAAAACCTTGTCTTAGCTTCCCCGCAACCGCCGGTGCAACCACAGCCCTCCACGCACGTTGGGAGGGCTATTTCTTTACTTAATATGTACACAGACCTTACCAGTAAGGAGCGGTTAGCCATCGCGAACTTTTTAGCTGAACACGAAAACCAGGCCATTATTTTTTATTCGTTAGATGAGGTGACGAGGCTCGAGTGGTTGGAAGAGAAACGAGTCCTTTGTGGTGGTGCGCCGCGAGCCTCACAGAACAATATGACTATGTTGTAGCATGCTTGATTGTTTTCTAGTACAAAATTTGTATAGTATCTGTAACTACGGCAATGGGAGACCCCTTCGTTTGCGCTCCTCGAGATAATCAGTCCACATTGCGAGTGCAATCGCCTCTCGACGAGCATCCGCTCGTCTCCGCTCAGAAGTATCCGCCGGTCCTTCAGACAGCGTCCCATGTGCTACAGTGTCGTCCTCCGCGAGATCATACTCGTGGTCTAGAGTGAGATCAAAACTGTCAGGATTGTACCTTCGCGTAAAGTTATGAATCGCGCATAGCGCGGCTGGGATCCGGGCCTGGATATGCAGGCTGTATTCAGGCGCGATCGTCAAAATGCGCCATTGCCTTTTCAGAACACCAAATATCCTTTCGACAATGTTTCGTAGCGCCGCATGTCGAAGATTAAATAATTCCTTAGAGTCGCGTGGCCTATAACAAAATTAATAGCAAATCAGATATGTACAATAAATAAACTCACGCAATGTTTGCTTGGCGCCATTCTTTCAAGTGATAGCGCACTCCCCGATAAGGTACTAGAAGCGCATCACAGGTACCGAAGCCCGCATCAGCGAGAAGGTACCTGTGTTGAGGTATGCGCAAATCATGAGAGCGCGCATCGTTCCAGAGCGTCGCATCAGCGACTGAGCCGTCCCAGCCCGTGAGCGAGTACGTAAAATAAAAGTCCAGGTCGCATACAAACAGGCAGTTTTGCGATAAAAACCCCTTCCGGTTACGCAGGATAGTGTGGTCTTCAAGTGGCGCGAAGGCCCGGATGTGAGTGCCGTCGACAGCACCAATACACTCGTCGAAGAATCTGAATCGCGGGTCTGCATGTACTGCCGCGGAAATGGGAGTATCACTGTTTGGGAGTTGGACATTGGAGGTGTAGAAGGGATGCGACGAGAAGAACACAAGCATCCGTTTGAAATATCTGCAAAAGTTAGCACAGTATTAGTCTCAAATAATTAATGTACTTACCTAGTGATCGTGTCGGGAGAACGTTGGAATCTTTCTCTGACGTGACGAGATGATAGTCCAGTAACGCATGTGTAGAGAAATATACCAAGTTGTTCGGCAACGGTGACGCCGTTGCGCGATTGAACGAATCCATGTTGGTGGAGAGTGTCTAACAATTGCTCGAACGTCTCAAGGTTGATGCCGAAGTTATGTTGAATTCGGTCTGGATGACCGCTGATAAGCTCGTAGACCCAAGCTTGGCCAGTGAGGATCGATGTATGGTATGGGATTCGTTCAGTGTGAGACAAGAACAGGAGGTTGTATAAGTAGGTAATCTGTGCAATGGCAATGGTTATGATGATCACGATTTGGTGGCGTCGACGCTGCGTTTGTGCTTCAAGATCTGGAATCATGATAGGTGTAAGAACAGGACGGTACTACATTTGATCCTACGATTATCTATCAGCATATATCACGTGTGGCCATCACGTGCAATTCGAACTGGGAATTTCGAACCTAGAATTTGTCGTCCGAACGGCACCTAAAGTCTTCATTCTATTTTACATCACACCCTTATGACTGGTTTATAAAGAAAGGGACGCCACCGCCGATACCATTTTATTTATCTACACACGCTTCGAAACTTTCTGGAGGTTCTTCGAATATGTTCAACCGTTATGACTGTGGTGCACCTCGCTGGCTTACTACTGTTCGTTTCCTGTTACCGCATCTTTACCCTTACATCAATCTTCTTGATGACTCGACGAGATTCAATCCAGGGTCCAGGTGCGAGTCAACCCTAAAAAGTGACGAGATAGCATCATTGCGCGCGTTAACCTCATCTCCGAAGAACCACGGTATTTCCGAAATGGCTAGAGTTGATCTAAAAGAGGTCGACACAATGAGCTCAGGCGAGTCAAACTGTGCCACGTTCAAACTTAATTGAATATAGTAAGTGTCTTACGTCCCCTAGAGTACTTATACAGTAAAACTATACTGAAACCCAACTGTGACTTCCATCAAGTTAGCCTGCAGGTGCGGCCTGTGATCACGTCAACTTTAAATCAGCTAATGGAACGCGGCATGCCCCGATCAAAGCTAGTAAACCGAATGGTGTGCTTGAAAATTAAGGTTCAGGACGTTCAGACCCCATCCCGAAGCTTATTCAAAAGAGATACTTAAGAAGCTGCATTATGAGCGCGTAAAGCCCTTTTTCACCTCAAACGAATGCACATGGAATATTCAGCTGACGAGATCGCAGCGGCCAAGAGTCTCCAGTACTTGGGGGTGCGTCGCTTTCTTAATACGACGACAAGACAATAACAGACACGCCATGGGTCACTAGTACATATGCAGTACGTGCTATGTGATTTGCTTGTTCCGCGTTCTAACGTGATAGCTCAGCGTCGATAGCGACATTCTGGGTAAGCCGCTTGTTCCGATCTCTTCCCGTCCGCCGTTAAACTCGCTTATCCAGACTTATGATTATATTTGTTCACTTCACGAAGAGGTGACGCGCTTGTGTTGTGATACGCCTCGCTTCGAATATTGATAGTATGCTGTTCAAAGTGGACGTTCCTGCGTCAGTCGCGCTGGACTAAGGTGAAAGTCCTTTATATCATTGCGCGATATGTCCCCTTTCTATTCGTCATCACGGACATATTTCGTGCGTTCAATCCTGGCATACATCCCCCAATATTGAATTGACATGTTGTGTTTCAGTGAATTTCGCCCCGAATGAGGACACCAGAGTATGTGAATATGCAGCGGAGTTGCTTGCCCGCCGATGAATGACACTGACTGCATGACATCGCCAGAAATGCAAGATACTGGTCTACATTTACTCAAGTACGTGTACAGTGCATGCTACATGCACGTTCTTGCTGAGCGTTGCGGTTTCTTACAGGTTTCGGAGTGATATCACTCGCTTGCTCTGAATGTATCTCTCCTTCATCCACGACATACACGTGCTTCTGATCCGATTTCTCCAGGCTTTTTTGTGCTCAGGACATATGCGCTTTGGAACAGCAATAAGATCGTACTTGTAGCCATGCTGTCCGCCCTTTTTGTGAGTCCCATGCCCTCAACATCGATTTCATGGTTAATCGATCAGCCAGGCTGTCATGGCGTCGTTCATCGGCATTTGTTTTAGCGCGATCGTTACTTCTTATGGTTTGTGCTCTCACCTTCCCTTACTTCCATTCGCACGCATTCACTCCACCTCACAGTCACGACTAGCGCGGTCCCAGGTATCACAGGCTGCTACCGGAGTTCAACCCGCGTCCAATTCTTCTTGCCATTTCTTCTCTTGTTTAGCTTTCAACTGGGTATGTCAACGGGAACTTGGAGTATACATTATATCAGACGCGATGACTGATGCTCCCCCCAGGACTTGTCTCCTTGACGCTCATACGTGCCGTCCAAACCTGGCGAACATCCAATAGCGATATTTACGCCATTCTGGTGAAGCACAACATATTTTACTATGCGTGTGGTCTGTGTGAGTCAGCACCCTCATATCTCTCTGTCCTCATCAATGATGGCTGTTCTCTCGGAAGTTCTCTCGGCTGCGAATGTCCTTGCGCCAATAATTTTTTCTGATGTGCGTAAACGTCCCTATACCGGTCGATATGTCACTGATATTCCGCACACCCAGGCTGTATATTACTCCCTCCTCGAAGAGTATGCATTTCCAATTTGTATTGCCAATTTCTACTGACAGCGCCCTCGCATACACATGTCCAGTTTGGAAGCCTTTGTCCTTGCGCTTCTCGCCACGCGCATGCACCTCCATCTCTGGCATATCGACCGCTACGTGTATAGCTCCGAGATCTTCGCGTGTATTTCCATGTCCGATATGTCATCTGCATCTGCAGATCGTACGGTCATTACGGTGTGAAGTCTTATAGCGTGGTTTGGCTTATTTGGCGTCGTTCATGAAACCAGGTTTGACCTACGAGATGACTGGTCGATGAGTACCCTCTATGTCTCATATCGCAGAGCCGGCGCTACATAAACTGTTTGTAGATATTCATGATCAACCATGAAAACTCCTGCGCGTTGCAATATGTTCTGGGTTTTCATCCCACCGCGCTCACTCTATTCACGAACGTAAATCTCTTTTGTTGCAGAACAAGCTCATAGATGAAATAGGCTCTTGCGGATCGTACTATATTTTTCAGGCGTCTGGCACAGGACAGCGACTAACCAATTGAAACGTGTGCTGACCTAGCACAGTACCTACGTCTATAGCCTGGTGGACGAATCTGCTTTCTCATTTACGATTGCTGTGTTTCCATTTACTGCCATGGTTTTATGTGATAACCAAAACTTCAGACCGCATCAAGGCGTGATGGCGATGACCACAAGAGATGCAATGCCCCAAGGTTCTGCTCTTAGAGGGACTCTGTAACACATCAAAGTAAAAGAGCTTCTAAAAATTGTTCAGGTACCATATATGCAGATCAGACTAACTTTGTTTCTTGGACGGAGGGCAGGCAAGGTAGCTCGTTTAGACTCGACCTTAATACTGGCCAGACTCGCTCAGGTGCCATCGACAGCTCCAGGGTCTGTTATCAAAGCTTGATGAGGAACAAGTGCTTCGGAGGTAAATGGTTGCCGGCTTCCCTGTGCTCGAGCTCGGTAATTTGTGCCTTCAGAGCACCGATCCCATCCGTGGGAGCATGATTAATCAAGGGCTGAGCAGCCGCTAGCCGTACTGCTGTTAGTTGCGCGGTCAATATGCGAAGTACCAAATTAAATGCGCAGCTTGCGCGGTGGAAAGCCGAGTGTGTTGGGGTACGGAATGCTGCGTACCCTGTGAGTTTGATTGCTGCGCGGCGTAGACTGGTAGCCCTAGAACAGCAGTATCTCCACTGCCCGCGGTAGATTGCCTCGCGGATAATGCTGGGTGGGAATTCGAACTTGAATTGGGCGGGACGGCGCCGTGGGTTGATGAGTAGCTGGGGCTCTGCTACTGAGCTCAATACTGAGGTGCTCGACCATACCAAAAAAAGATGTCTAAAGAAAAACTGTAGGTGTGGGTGAGGAGGTGCGAGTTACGGCGAACTCGACGTTGTGGCTGAGAAAAATGAATGTGGGAAGCGAACACTCGCTCATGACGTACAGTGGCGCCGGAACAGTCCGGCAGACTAGTACTAGTAGTCCCGGCACCTCTGTACAGAACCGAAACCAAGGCCTTATGGCTGCCTCCATAAGGGATGCTCAATTCTAAAATGTCGTTGTCGTTTGTTGTTCAAACACAGGTACAACGCTGATTGCCGACGCTTACAGCTCTTACTAATCCTTATTTGGCACCGGTCGGTGGCGCTCTCCAGCCGCTTGGCCGCAATACTGCGCTCAGCGCTATCAGCCTTAATCAAATCAACGACCAAACGTTCAACGTTCAGCGTCGAACTGCCGTCAACATGCCTCGTGTACAGCGGCGAAAACACAATTATAGGGACATCCTTACATTACATTCCATCTTAGCCAGTACACTGGCTGTGTCCAAGCGGTCACAACACAATTTTGAGCAAGTCTTCTCTCCAGAACATGAAGATTTCGATGACGAAGCCAACCAAAGGATATCCCGCTTTTTCCACGGGACAAGTATGGGCCTTTGTGCACTCTCGCTAATGCTATCTGGACCCGGTTCCCGTGGACCCTACAACCAGTGGCAGAAGTGTGAGGAATTCTTCGATGTATCAATGAGCTGGCCAGATCGAGATTTTCGTCATGAATATCGGTGAATGGTTTTTTTTTTGGTTTTATTGAAGTGCTGACACTCTGTTAGTATCAGCCGTGTTACTTTTGACCGCTTGGTACAGCTCTTAGAGCAGAATCCAATATTTGAATCAACAGGGAGGAAGCCGCAGCGGCCTGTCCGTTATCAACTTGCCTGTTTTCTTGTTCGTTATGGAATTCGTGGTGCGGACCCCCTGCAGGCTGCGCATAAGCTTGGCATTGGCTTCGGCACAGTTTTCCTCTATTGTCGACGTGTTGTGCGTGCTCTGCGGGAGATTGGTATGCAGGTTGTCACTTGGGGTGATGAGGACCGTCGAAATGAAACAATGACACGGGTTCGGGACCGATCTGGAATTCCGGATTGTGTTGGGATGCTTGATGGCTCCCTGATTCGTCTGACTGAGATGCCGGAGCAAAATGGCTTGACTTTTATTTGTCGAAAGAAGTATCCCGCTGTGAGTACATTTTCTGTGCATAGTTTTGATTAACTCACTTCGTACATAGATTAATATTCAAGCTGTTGTCGACCACGAGAAGCGTTTCATGGCAATTGAGCTAGGATGGCCTGGTTCCGTTTCGGACGTGACAATGTGGAAGAAGTCTCACATCTGGCAACACCGGCTCGAATATTTCCCCAACAACACTTTAGTCCTGGCTGATAAGGGTGTGTCGTGTCTTCGTGTCTTCTACTGACCTACTTTCATGTACTGATCCTGCTCCAGGTTACCCATCTTCGCCATACGTACTCCGTCCATTCACTGAGCCTGAGGTCAATGGGCAGCCAGCTAATGAAAAAGCACGCCGACGTAAATTCAACAAACACTTGTCTTCGCAGCGCATCATCATTGAGCATACATTCGGCATATTGAAGGGTCGTTTTCCTAGTCTAAAGGATCTGCCGCCTGAGCAAGACATCCGAGACACGTACCGTGTTGTTGAAGCTCTCCTTACTCTGCATAACATGTGCATAGACTTGGGTGATGCTCCTGATTTAATCCCGCTCTTTGATAATAGTGATCCAGACCATGATGATTCGGAGGATGACATGGCCGATGTTGATGTTTCTGGCTATGGTGGAGTTGTTGAAGATGATGAACTAGAGCTTCCTAGATGGGAATCAGATGAGTGGTTAAGGGAAGCTGGCCGTCGTCGTCGTCTCGCCATTCTAAATGATCTCTTCCCATTGTGATATATAACAGCAATTATTACTGACCTGCAATAGCAAAGTAGTCCAATAGCACTCGACGAGCTGCTACCTTCACCTCATCTGGCATGCCGTCCATAGTCAAAATCTCTCGGGCATTCTTCACCTTTGCCTCGCGTTCTGCCAGTGTCACCTCAGCTCGCCCCTTCTCTACCATAAAATCATACTGTTTATCCTCTCGATCCTCGCGTTTTTTGAGCAACTTCAGCCGCTCGCTGTCAGTGTTTGCAGTTGCCTTGAGGAATTCAACATTGGATGAGAAAAAGTCAGCAGCTTCAATGCTGATGTTGCTCTGCGAAGCCTTCTTTTTATGTCGTGGTGCAGGCACCCCTTTCGATACTGATTTGGCCTTTGTTTCAGCAGCTGATGAAGTTGATCTCTGCGGAGCTTTGCCATGAGCCTTCTTCACCTTGACTTTGTGTTCCTCATCACTGGTGTCACTCTCGTCGCTGCTGATAATCAGTGCGTCAGATATCATTCCAGAACGGAATTCCTCCTCCCGCACAAGTCCTGGATGTTCACCAAGTCTACCTATCCTCGTAAGTGTTGTGCAGGTGTCAAGCTACTAATACTCACCGGCTATTGAACAGCTCATACCATCCCCCTTCGTACCATTTCTTCAACATAGCACCTGATAGATTCCCAACATCCTTCCCCGAAATTCGTGCGTTTTCAATTTTCTCATCCAGCATCTCAACGTCAGGATCACCACCACCATTGCCTGTGATAGACTCGAAATTCAGGATGTATGAAAATATCCTTCGTAAGTGTTCATAACGTCCTCTTACTGACTCTGCACTGCGTCTTCCTTTGAATATCTTTTCGGAGATCTGTATTGATCAGTGTCAGCACCGAGCTTAGTAAGTTCAATTCACGTTTCCATTACCTTTTTATAGACATGCTTAGCATTACCTGCAAGGCCTTCATAGAACTCGCTATCACCTCCAAGAAGGGTCTCGAGCAAAAGTTTGGTGTCCTCGTCTGACCAACGGCCATCTTCTTCAAGTCGAGTCATTGCTTGTTCTCCTTCAACTTTGGTCTTCAACTTTGCACCTGTGGCTTTCCGCTTTGATCCTTTCGTGGAATGAGGCTGAATTTGGTTGGTACCTTCGCTAGGTTGAGTTACTGACTTGCCATTCGCTTTCCGTATCTTCTTTGTACTGTCTCTTTCTCCTGATAGGTCATTGCACTCTTCCTCACGTTCTCGTTTCTGTTGTGACCCAGCTGCCACTGGCAACTGTTGCGAGTTGATTGGGAGAACTGTCCTGTCACTTGGTATGTCATTCGTTACTGACGGCTGTGAATTGACTTGGGGAACTCTCCCATCACCAGGTGCCTCATTTGCCTGACTATAGGCAATCTGATTTGGATTTGGACGAGGCTGATTACAGTGTTCGAGCATCTGGTGAATGCGGGGTAGCTTCGACTTGTCAGTATATCTTGAGCACTTCGGTTGTGTCAAAGACTGACCTGTACACCACTAGATTGTTGGATATAAGGCTGGCCAGGCTGGGAGATTGGGGCATAGGCCTGGTCTTCGTGAGTCCAGCTAGTATTTTCATACTCGAAAATTAGCCATGTATGAAGCTAGTGAAGATGAATGTCCTACCGCTGAGCCTCATACCACTGGTAATTATCTCGCTGTTCTTGATAGGGCCTCAGGCTATATGTAGGCACTACTGCCTGGGGCTGGTGACCACCTGCGGAATGCTGTCCTCTCCCACCTTGTGACAAAATGCAACTGCGACCATGTGATGGGTTCTGCTGTTGATATTGGCCTGGATTTGGAAACTGACGTGGATTGCCTTCACCAGTGTCATGACCAGCTACATAATAGCTCATTGTTCACTGCTCAGCGAGAGTTTTCAACAGTTTGTCAGACTCAGAGACGAAGCCGGGCTGTCATCCGGGCTCGGAACCATTTGCGGAGGCGGAAATGAAATACATTAATTGGTTGTTGACATAAACAACTCTAAATCTAAGTGAAACGACAACGACATTTTAGAATGAGCATCCCTTTACTGATGAACCTTCCTCGACACACCGATGACCCCGACTGGGCGCTCGCGTTAGTCAACTTAGATAATTTAATGAACGAGTTTATACATATTTGGTTATTATAAACGCAATTGATGTACGGTAAGAACGAAAAAAACATGACTCGGATATAACAATGCATATGTGCATGAGATACGAATGCGTGCTGAAAAGTATCCCGTGAAAGTCAAGGAGTAGTCGTAGCTATCAAGCGCCCTGAGGAACAACCACAACTAACGTCGAAAATAATCAAGGAAAAGAGGGTCTGAGATCATGACGACGAGAACAATGTACTTTGCACATACGTATGATCATCCAAACTTAAGTGGTGTCCGTCGAAACGTGAGTGTAAAACGTGGTGCAGCATTACAAATTCAACTTCAAATATGGTCTTTTTGAAACCCTGCGCGCAATCAGTCTACTGCCTTATAGACTCATACGCAGGGGGAACATCTCTCGGTTCTCCGGCTTCTTCTTCACTATGTGCTCGTCCTGCATCTTGATGCTGAACAACGCCAGACCCCTCCCCGTCGACTTCTTGCTGGGTAGCGAGGCTGAGGCCTTGACGGCCAGCAGCAGCTTCTCTCTCCTTCATTGCCCGGCTGCTGGAGGAGGTGTTGCTGACGCTTGGGGCGGGCGATGTAAGTGGGAGTGGGTTGTGCCAGTCTGCTTGTTGCATTGCGTACATGTTAGGTGCTCCTTGAGGATACTGGCCCGGGCCTGGGCGTATGAATCCCTGAGAGGGGTATCCCTCACTGGGAGAAGTGACGGTGTCGCTGTATTGGGAGGGGGAGCTGAGTGGGGAGGTTGTGCGGTTGATAGCTGGGACGGCAGCTGCGGCGGGACCCGCAGCTAAGAAGGGGCTTTCTCCGTATTGCCGCATACTTCCGGCATGGTCAGGGTAGGGGGTGATCTCGGTTTCATCGCCAAGGTCTACTTGGGGGAGTGTTCCGCCGCCTGAGGGGTGGGAAACGACACGATCGGGGTCAAAGTTGCCGTCGAACTCGTCTCGCCTTCTGCGACGACGTAAGCAGAAGAAGAGGAGCCCGAGGATGAGGATTAAGGCGATACCACCGACGACGCCACCTACGATTGCGCCGGTGTTTGATGAGTTGTTTGTAGTAGAGGGAGAGCTTGTTGAGACAGGGATCGAGGTTGTCGTGGATATCTCCGTTGTGACAACGATTGTTGATCCGACAGAATTTATTGAGCTAGTTGATGGGGTAAATGACTATGGAAGAAATGAGATAAGAGTGGACAAACGTAAGGGTGACGGGTACTGTAGTAGCGACGGATGTCATGGAGGTTGTGGTTGGAGTTGTACTAGTGGCGGAAGGGGTAGTTGAAGTTTGTCCATTGCTGATTGTGGTTGCAGGTGTGGATGATGTAGGAGTTGTAGTTGGTGTTGATGATGATACTGGTGTTGATTGGGATGTCGATGTTGGTGTTGTTGACGTTGATGTCGGAGTGGTAGTAGTAGCTACAGATGATCAATTAGTAATGTTTGTACATTTGTTAGGATACGAAAGGGGAGAAGAAATACTTGGTGTTGTAGGAGTAGGAGTGGTACTAGGTGGAGTTGTTGTAGGCGACACTGTTGTTGCCGCGGGCGATGTCGTCGCCACTGGTGCAGACGACATGATGGCAAGAAGGAACAAATCGGATATTGGAGTTGGAGCCTGTTTTAGGAGAGAGACTATAAAAGTATCATACGGAAAAACGTTTGCTCAAGAACTGCGCAGCCAACACGAGGAACAAGGTTTTTAACACGTAACTTGCATTTATTCAGCACAAACATTCAATCTCCGACTTCATGTCAATGCCCGTGTCTCAAGTCTGCCATCCATGCCCGTCTCCATGCACATGTGGTACCATACCTTTTCTCCGTCTCATCTCGTAAAATAAAACTTCGTTCCCCAGAATTAAGGCCCACATCTGATACCCTCGACCTGCCTTGCCTATTATTGCAGCCAAATTGCAGCCGGAGTTTCCACGTCGCGCACTACCGACGTCCCGTCTGTCCTTGTTGTCCCAATGTCGACTTCTCTCTTTCGATTCCACCACCGTGATTCTCACCGACACCCACGGCCCCAAGACCTCGTGCGAGTAAACATCCAAATAAACTAACTTTAGTCGGGTTCGCCCAAGCGTATTTAGAAACAACTCCTCAAATCCGCTTTTCCAACTATAAATTTCACCCCACATCGCTACATCATTCCCCCAACCCTCCGCTTTCTCCCCGCGAGAAGTTGCCAGAATGGGCATGATGTGTCCTACTGACATTCAGATATTATCCAATAATTGGCTTCTGGATCGCCCGCAGCTCTTCAAGTACGTACGTACTAACACGAATAACAAAACGATATATCTTGCTCTCCCGCCAGGACCTGCATCGTCACGAACGAGCTGACGATATTTCTGTCGTTGATGTGATCAACTTGTGACTTGTCGGTTTGTGTGGGATACTTCTCTCGAGAAGAAGACACCACAGTCCATGACATCACCGGGAGGACCACGGCATATCTCTTCCTCAGGTACCCGCTGCGTATGCGCCAAGAAGGAAGTCAAGTAGTTTCATGGCATTCAGGATCCTGGATTCGTTATAGGTCTACTTACTTATAATCGATGAGTGGCCTTCCAATCGATGTGTGCATCCTCATGAAATAATACTTGTCGTGCACCCTCCACATCCCCTGATTTGGTAGAACATTTCGCAGGAGATCGGCCCTCGCGGCCCTGTTTCCAGGTTCGCTGTTCCGACTAATTTTGCACATCTTATGAGTGATATATGCGTGATAAATAATCACCCAGACGCAATCGCAAAGGTAGGCGATTGTCTGAAGCGTGCACATCCCTTTGCCGTCAAGTGCTTTGATAGCTAAATAGGCAATACATCATCTGTACAAACTCGTGGCTACTC
This sequence comes from Suillus variegatus, assembly GCA_016647645.1. Classification (NCBI taxonomy): domain Eukaryota; kingdom Fungi; phylum Basidiomycota; class Agaricomycetes; order Boletales; family Suillaceae; genus Suillus; species Suillus variegatus. The sequence goes on from JABBWF010000034.1 coordinate 214,454, forward strand.
CAAGCTCAATTGGGTAGTGCAGCAGATGTTGCTACTGTCCCGACCTTTGGCACCTCGTCAACAAGGCATGGTGGCCATGCACAAGCATCTTGACGCCACATTCCGGCTTATCTTGTTGAGTCTCGCATTCACCGTCCTGATCGCTACTAAAAAACAAGGCAAATCCTCCTACATTTCTGCTGCTCCTGCTGTGATTGCATGAGCGGTAGTGGGCTTCGTTATATACACCACTCACTCACTCGTTGGGGAAGCGCCTATGAGTGAAATTCAATTATACTTGCAAAATCTATCTCTGGAGATTGACTCCTCGAGACTATCACGACGGAGTCACTTGCTTTCGTCTCACCCGAGCGCTGAGTCAGAGTAAGTACTAGTGCCGGTGGAAAGTCTGTCAGTTACCAGATTCGCAGCAGGGCAGATATAGGGTGAGACCATATTTTCGTAACATGAAGGGTACTTGACATTTCTTGACGTTGACTTCCCATGACGCAGCTGCTTGATACTCACAAAGGACTCAGAGGGGCACCGCCATGTAGGCAGTGCTATATATATTGTCTCAGACTCATGATGTCTTCATTTTTAATTTTTGGGACTGAAAATGTCTTTCACTAGCCAGGCGATCAACGATCAGTATGCTTGAATGTCCGTTTATGTATGAGATCTCCAGTCAGTGGTCGATCAGATGGTCATTTGGTCACATTTACGAGATTCATATGGAATGATACACGGTGCCCTCCCAGACCCTGCTCTATGCAATAAACAATGAACTAACGATCGATACTGAAGTCCTCCATCTCTTGCGTCACATAAGTATTTCATACGCACGATGATAAGCATACAGTTACAACTGGAGTGTCAGATCTAATGACATATATACGGAATACAACACAGTAAGCAGATATTTCAAACAGGTACATCTTCGCCGTGTTCTCGAGAACTTGGTTCCTCGTGCGCCGAGTCGGGTGCTTGCATCAATGACTGTAGATCCGAGTCGAACGTGAGGATCATGAAACCTGGTACGAAGGTACTGTGTAGTGACTCACTTTCAAGTCACCAAACATGCTGGTGCGGTGCAGGAAAACGAGGAGGATCGAGAACGTGCTTAGTGTCAAAGTCAGTCATCATCAAAAATAGCACGCCAAGGTTAAGGGGGACATGCACATCCTACTCCAAGACTTGTGTCACCGAGTCGCACTACTCACTTGGCATAGAGTAAGGCAAAATGTAGAATCCAATGTATTTCATAATAGAAACAATACGAACAACAAAGTGGAAACAGCAGCAGAGGTTTGGAAGATGTAATGCAGAGCTTCACCTCTAAGTACCTTTGAGGCATACGCTTCTGCCCTGTCAATAAGGCATGTGTTGGGTGGCCTTCACAGTTTTTATTGATGCCATCTGCGAAGTATAAGATACTGCATCGACACAAAAACGGACGGGATAAGAGGGTACTCACTCTGTCCAAATGAAGTGGATCCTGTTGGATTGATACACGTACCCCTAGCTCGCAAAGACTAGAGCACACGTGCATGAACATAGCTCCAAGTCATAGCTAGTCCGTATAACCCAACAAAACGAAAACATGCACCTATTTGAATCCCACCGCGTCGACCTTTGATTAAACGAGGCGCTGGACAAAATAATGTTGTCTTCAATGAAATACAGACAAAGACATATCAGCGTGTAAAGAGCTTGAAAAAGGGCTATACTACATTGATCATCGATCATTGGTAGAAGAGAGAGAACACCAGCTGCCTACAAATACTTGAATGCATAACGGCCGGCAAATCCCGACCATTTCTATTGCATCTTGCTACTTACCACCTACACGATGCCTTCCGATCGCAAGCAAGTTGTGGTACTCTATGCGGAGGCAAAGTTGCAGAAATCTATAGACTTACCAGGTAGTCTGACTGTCGCCAGAGCCAAGGAGGAGGGGATGGTGGCAATCAGGGATCACTTGAATACGATTCCCGGTGTACCGCCTGTCTCCCTAGACCCCGACTGTACCGATTTTTACCCAGGTACGTCGCTATTACCACGTATTCATGATATATACATAAATTCCTGATCCTACTCGATCAGCTACAAAGGACGATAATAGCATTATACGTAGTCTGAAAGGTAATTTGACGATGGTCGTGTACCCGGAGCCTCCTCAAGGACAGCGCTTGACACCCTCCCCCTTTGTCGATGCTCTTCAGTCTTCTGTCCATGAACTACGCGACTGTGAAGGCTCAGCAAAATGCCGCGTTATTGATTAGGAGAGGAGAGCGTCAAGTGTAATGTTAAACCAGGTGTTTTTCGTGGCCTTTAAGTTCGTCATCTGTCAGACTAATGTATTCTCAGCTGAAAATGACGTCCTTCTTCGTAGATTAGAGGCAATGGAAGAAAAAATTGGGCGTGACATAGCTGAGCTGAGGCGCGAGAATGCTGAGCTGAAGCACGACGTCAAAGAGCTTGCTGGACTGAAGTCCAACATCGAAGAGCTGAGGCAGGAAAATGCTGGCCTGAAGCACGACATCGAAGAGCTCAGTGATAAAATGGATAAAAATGCTAGAGCTGTTTTGGGCGTTCGTTTTCGTGTGTTTTTGTTGTCGTTTTTCACGCTCATGTTTGGCCATTACAGGATAAAGTCGCGATCGATGAGGTTCATCGGCAGGGTACTCCTTGACGTAGGGTCGCCATCAAGTGGTTGTCATATGTGGACACAAGGACTGTCAACCATAGGAGATGATGCTTCAGGATACCAATAACCCGTCAGAATATTGGAAGGCTGTTGGGCAGAATCGCTCAACTCTCCCGTTGCTCATTCGTTGTAGCCACGCTAGACCTCACGCAGAAATCGCAGCGCACTCTTCGACAGAGAAGGCTATTGCAGAGTATTCTGGCTCTGACCACTCTGAGGGATAGGACTGATAATTACCATTTTTCGTGCAGTTTACGATAGCTAACCACGATAAGTCTGCGCAACAATTTTTAGATCTGTATCCTAGCGTTTGGAGGACTCGGTACCTCGAGTTATCCAATATCGGAAATGTGTCCCCTAAGTGCACGGATATCCTCCAGGCTTGCAACTATGTGTATTGGGTAAAGGCTCATCATGCCCCAGAAACCTAACGAGTTCTGACAAACTACCGGTAGATACTGAAAAAATCGAGAAGCCTTGTGCATGTATGGCATTACGGGAGGAGCGAATTACTGGTGCAGAGTTGTTGTCCTGGGTAAGGTGTGGTTCCGTAAGTTTGACGAGATGTCCACTGCGGAAATCAGGAAGTCGCTACTAGGATTCAAGTGGCTGGCGTGGAAGGAGGACTAACACTAACTAAGTCGACAAAAAACGACAGAGTATACGAAAACAAGATAGCTAGAGTGCAAGAATATATATCAGGGTCATGTGAACAACAGGATGAAAGAGAATCGCAGATCAACAAAATATGTACTAGACGACAGCAATACGACATAGAATTACACACCAATATGAACAAAAACCATCCTCTGCTCGAGCGGCACTTTCGTCTTCACCGAGTGCGTAGCACAGTTGAGCGCCCAGGCCGCCTTCGTGCAGTCCATGACACCACCATCCATTCAAATCTCCGAACATATACTTGTAGAATGCTTCGACGACGTGTTTTGCGACAGAGTCGTCGACCTCCCACAGCGTGCCAATGACGCTCTTGAAACCCGAAAACTGAAGACCAGCTGCGAGATGGAATCACTTCGTCGGGCGTCTCCTCGTCGCCGACGGCGGTATGACAGGCAGATAAGAACGCGAACTCGGCCTGCGGAAGATGTCTCTCTATGATATCGAGCAGCGTCAGATGTTCGTCTCTCATGACGAAAATGCGAATCGTAAGGCTGCTTAGGGTCCTGCTTGCCAGTGACAAGCAAGGTGCACCCAGGTGTTCTGCTGCAAAGCTGAGAGTGCGCCTGCTCGTGTGGCTGCGTCGCCAGAAATAGTGGTGCGATTGGCCGTCGCAGGGGACGAGCTTATGGACAAGCTCAAGCTCGCTGTCGACTGCCAAGAGCGCCTTGCCTTTCCCTGCACGCGGTTGACCCTGTCCAATCGCTACAAAGGACGGAGGACACGCGCTTCTTCATCAACTGTCTGGATCTGATCAGAGCAGAAAGTGTCGGGGTGTAAGAGCAAATGTAGAGGTCCTCCAGACATGGCTCCTTCCCAGAACGATCCGCCTTTGTTTGAAACGGATGAGCTGCATGGAGAGGAATGGACGTGAAAGCTGCAGTGGGACACAGCCAGATTCGAGAGCGGCGCTTTAGTTTGAGTACGTGCTCGAGCACGTTGACGATGAGTAGCATGATCTGGTCCCATATTATGCGCGATAGAACTATGAGATCTGTCCTCGACTCCCCTGGGTTCATCCGAGATGAATCTCGTATTGCCCTGGCGAAGCGATCCTTGAGATTGGTCAGATCTGCGAGGGTGACAGACTGGCAACGGAACGTGATGGGGGTCTCCCTGATGTGGGGACGATGATGGCGCTGCATGAGTATTCACTTGCAACGAGGATGATGACCGGTCCCTGGCGCGCTGCGGCTTGGAGGTCTTCATATGAAGGTGGAAGCAGGAACCGCGAGAACGCTGGAAGATTGCGTATCTCAGCTACTGCGGCTTCCCATTGCCTTGTAAGTATCCTATACTCTGTTGCTTCCCGATCAGCAGCAGCTCTGTCAGTGATGGTTGCAGAATTCTGTGCTGCATTGGAAATGAGTTTGCTCAGCTCCAAATAATTGCGCGCTAGTGTCGGTTTTGCCGACTCGAGGTCTTCGACTGGAGTCCTGAGTCGAGATGCCAGCGACCACTGCTGGCCACGGCCTTGCTCCACAAGTTCAACTGCCCGTGGTAGATTATCATGACGTATAGCACATGCGGCTGCATCTACAGGCAGTGATCTGGCATATTGGAAGGCAGCGGCAGCTTCGCGCCGTGAAGTTGCCGACGATCGTGTTGCCAAATGAGCATCCAGAAGCTCTAAAAATGTCGAGTAGGCTTCCAGGGCAGATTCATGTTGATAGACCTCTGCTTGGCGAGCCCAATCAATAGCCTCTGTGATACGATGAGGAAATCCTTGAGTAGGATGTCTTGATGCGAGTTTGAAGTTCCTTATGGAGAGCGACAAATCAGCAGGGTCATGTAGAATCTGGTAACGAGACAAATAGGCCTGCTGCAGCCGTATGTACGTGAAAAACATGGCCGGGTGCAGCGAAGACAGGGCTGCCAATGATCCTTGGCAAAGAGTAATGGCCTCCTTGACATCTTCATTCCTCTGAGTTTGCGTGAAACGAGAGCAGAGCACGGAGCTCAAATTGCGAAGAGTTTTACGGCGCTCTAGATGGTCAAGCCGCTTTAACCGAAGGGATTCACGATATAAATCAATGGCCTCGTTAAGATCCTCGCTAACATGCGTTTTGGATTTGTCATATCTAATTTGGAGCGCAAGGGCAAGGTTGTTGAGCGTGGTGTCACGACGTGGATGCCCAGGTGGGCGCAACGTCAATGCTTCCCGACAGAGGCTGATGGCTCGGGTGATGTCATCAATGTCGCCGCGTTTGTTGAAACGGTTGACGAGAACACCCCCTAGGTTGTCCAATGAGTAATCACGATATTGGTGCCCAACAGGGCACAGGCGCAACGCTCCTTCGTGCAAAGAGATGGCCTCATCGAGGTCATTAGGTTTGCCTTGATGATCGAAGCGCGACGCGAGTGAAAAGGCCAAGTTGTTCAGGTAGGTATAACAGCCAGCATGTCCATCAGGAAATCATGAGTTTACTTATTCCCTACTTATTTCAAACTTTTCCCACTTATTTTAAACTTTTCTCACTTATTTCAAATGGATCTACTTATTTTTCTTAAATCATTACCTTGTCCCAAATGAACTATCAGAATCTGTTAGCCATCATTATAAATGTGTGCCATAAAATTATTGAACTCTCAATTTGCAATATAGCACCTCAAGAGAACATTTAAAAAAGAAAATCATCAGCATTAATGTGTTACTTAAACTTCATACTAGTCACTAATTGTTGTTCTTATGCAATGAAACATGTCTCTCAGGCCCAACAAACATATTGGAATACTCAATTTTGAAACAGTTGTCAAATTTCAGAAAAAAAGTAGGTACATTTTAAATAAGTGGGAAAAGTTCAAAAAAGTAAGGATTAAGTAAACTCATGATTTCCTGATGTCCCTCGGGGCACAGAGACACGGCTTCACGAAAAAGTTGTATGCTCATGTCAAGATCATCGATGCTGCCGTGCTGATCAAAGCGTGCTTTAACTGCTTGTGCAAGCCTGTCGAGGGATCTGGGATGGAGTTGATGGCCCAGAGGACAGAACTCGAGGACAACTCTTCGAAGATGGATACCTTCATCAGATGCATCTTTTGGAAGTTTGTTGCATCCGCCGATCACATACTCAACACCATTCTTCCCTGCCGCGATGCTATGAAGGTAGGTGCCCTCTGGACAGAGAGGCAGTAGTTCATGATAGAGTTGGGCGGCTTCCCGGATGTCAGCGGCGGTCCTTTTCTTGTTGTGGCGCCAGGTGAGCGCTTGGGTGAGATTGTATAGAGATAAGGGATGATCGGGATGTTGCTGCGGACGCAATGCAAGGGCGTCGCGGAAGAGGGAAGTAGTGGCATCGATGTCTTCAAGATGATTTTGGATGTAGCCTTGGAGGCGGACCCACGCGAGGTTGGTGAGAGCCATTGCATGGTCTGGATGACTGACCGCACACCGGTCTAGAACCAACTGAAAATGGTCTACAGCACGTTTCAGGCGAGAGACTGTCTTGCTCGTCACGTATGTGGCAAATTGTGCATGGCCCGCATCTGTGTCTCGAGCAATCTTGCAGTCTACGAGGGACTGCAGTTTGCGTTCTGTCAGCAAAAGCTAACAGGACAGATGCCAGCATCACTCACATCAAACAGTGCGTCGTCCTGATCGTCGCAAGCATGAACAATGGTAGCCTTCAGCTTAAGGGAAGGATGAACACCTCACACGGGTGGGAAGGATAAATCTACGAGACGTTAGTGTATGTGCATGAACAAGAAGCGAATCACTCACCAAATGGCTCATTTCCATGATCCAGTAGCTCATCCCATGACATTTGAAGTCCTGCAATGACCTCACCGCCGCCTAGCATTCGACCAAGCTCATAAGACGCCCTGATCTCCACTGACAACGCAGGTAAGGAGTGTGATGATCTATAAACAGACGATCAGTTCTCGCATCGCGTCAGACAGTGTCCATGGGGTTTACGGAATGACGGTATCCCCCCAAGCTACAGATTCATCAGATGATAAGACACTGATGGCTGATTTCCAGTGCCTCCGGGAGTCGACATTGATGGATATGTAGATGCCAGCAGGAATGCGCCAGGAGGGGACCTGAAGATTCTTTCCGCTGATGACTGTAGATATTGTGTGAGGATGACAACAGATACGAAGGTGGTTCGGAGGGACTCGCCTTCCAGTCTGATATATCAACTTTCTGAGGTACCAGGCATGATGGTGGATGGAGCAAATTGATGAGGATCGAGGATGGGCTGAATGGGCCACGGAATCAGTGAGAAGGAAGGATGAGGGTCAAGATATGGGGAATGTTGATAGAGTTCAGCTGAGAGGGAGGTTGAGGGTTGTTCGGCACAATATAGACACTGGTATGATAGCACTAAGCGCTGGGAATGGAGATCACCGACCGGTCTTCAGTGAAACTGAGGTCGAAGGGGGGATGTGAGTCTCAAAGTAATTGGACTTGCATCATACGTGACTCAGTCAGCACACCAAGGCAAGATGTAGAATCAAGTGTATTTCGTATGGTAATGCGAACAATGTTAAAACCACTGAAGACGTCACGCTAAGAACCGAATGATTGTATACGACTCATGCAATTGAGCTGAGAAGGGAGGATGATCTCGGCTGGATAGAGGAATGAGAAAAGAATGTCCACTTGGAAAGCGAGGATGCAACCTACTGTATGCTGCTCTGACCGTTGCCGGATTGCGCACAGATATCAAACCAAGCACTGTGGGACTATATCATGTAGCTATATGGAAGCCTTGAAGGTGATGGGAACATATAGAGGTACAGCGAATCACCGAAAAATGGAATGCATCGACTCAACATCGACTTGTGGTTCATGCAGGCGGCCACTCAGGATGCCAATTCAAATTTCCATTTCAGTACAGACCGTGTTGCTTACGTGACGCCACTGTCAACGGCTAAACGTTTTGAAATACTTACCACCATAATAGTATTAGCTCCTGCACTGCTTGTCCTGGACGCTGCACCTCGTGGAATTTCAAAGCAAGGTGCATTTTTGGTGTGTCTTTTTTTGTTCGTGTTTTGAATCTTGTCCAAGGATGTTTGGGCTTGTCTCTGTTAGGTTTTGCGTAACAAAACTGCATTGCTGACCACCTTGAACTTGCCTTTGCAGCATTTGTATAGTAGGTGTGTAGCGAGTCGCGACTCTTTGCTCATTCTCACCGTTGTTCCAGGTTGCAATAATGTTCTTCATCACTCATAATATCCTCTGCTGCATTCCACTATCCCATTTTACACACTGTCGCAAGCTCTCGCTGGTGTTTCCACTTTTTCGCGCGTCCTTTCAGCAGCCTATATTGTTTCTACTATGAAATGCACTGGAATTTACAGTTTACCTTACTATGTGCTAAGTGAATGGTACGACTCAGTGATAAAAGTCCAGGAGCAGCAAGCCTCACAGGATGCTCATATCCTCAAGAACTTTGGTGTGCTACTTTCGCAGATGACTGACCTCAATATTGCTCACTTCTTTAACATGTACAGGCTCTCCTGCTAACAATCCATAGTCGGCCCTTTTTCTCAGCGCTTTTGTATGTCTATCATGCCAAACATACAAATGTCATGGAAATACACGTGCAACCAGAACTGGACCACCCACTTCTACCCCCGTCTTTTCATACTCTTCACTGCACTTACCACTAAGCACATCATCGATCCTCCTCGTTTTCCTTCATCGCACTAGCATGTCTGAAGGTGAGCCACTGCATATCACCTTCGTACCTATTTCGTGATCCTTATGTTTCATTCGGATTTACAGTCATCAGTGCAAAATATGAATGGATCCTCCAGGTGGTGCATTACCGCTGGTATTTACCTATGCATTAGTGTTGACTCGAGAAGACGTTGGAGATAAGCCATTAGAGTCCTATCATCCCATGAGTATGTAGTGTGGGACGAGACTGTAGTAATGTTCACGGGTACTTTCGGATGCGTCTGTTAGTGCTTACATCTGTTTCAGCACTCAGTGCTAATCTACAAACAAGGTGTTCTGACCAAGGTCTTCATACTGGACAATCTTGGGGCCCTGAAATCGCACGGTCACTCGAGTTCTGATGGGTGAGTGGATGTTGGAATATTCACCTGCATGGTAAGGAAAGGGTTTCAACTTAGTGATTCATTCGACAGAGTGCTGAATCTCCTTTGTATCAACAGAACATCGGCTATGCGTTCAATGTGCATCATATTAAAATGTACCCGAATGTCGCAGATGACCCATAGGCTGGTGGCCAGGCTGGCGCATACTACCACAGACAAGTTGATTGTGAGACTAGCCGGTACGCATGATTATGACTAAAAACACAACAGGCCTAGTTACAGTGAGAGCACAAAGTTAAATGCAAAGCTCAAGCCATCGAAATTCACTCATCCATCGCCCCACGAAGCCTGCTCGATATGATTTGTACGTACGAACGAGCACATCGACACCATATTCGGTATTTTACCACTTCGCATGCGACTCGCACCATGGAACAATCATATACTTTCACATCCCATCTTTGTTGTCCAACGGTAATTTCTGATGTTTCACAATATATTGTTCACTGTTCTTTAACCCATACTCGAGCTCATTATTACATGGGCCCTGCTTCACGCTTGTGCATACCATATTTCTACACTTCCACGCTCGCGGTCAAACACTTGATCTGGTTTGTAGGATATGGCATCAAAAAACACGTAAGCATGTTGCACGTTTCTACTGATCTTCAAACTAACCTTGGTGTCCAGGAATTGCAGGGTTTGAATTGTGTTGAACCTGATTACGATCAAGATGCGTGGAGAAAGCTTGTCGAGGACTAACAGCTTAAGGTACGGGTGGGAGCAACTCTGGAATCGTTGTCTTGCAAGCTAACACATTTGTTGCAGGATCTCATCCAATCCATACTGGATACTCTCCTGACAGTCTACAGCCAGTGAACGTTCTGGAAGGCATGGTCCGTTTTGAAGCCACACTTTTGCATCACTCTCGTTCATCTTCACTATTTGTAGAATATCCTCCTGAGAGGGGCCCTAGGAACGGGGAAAAAGATGGTCGCTCATGCGATCTGCAACATGCTCAAGCGCTCGACGCTTGACATTTGGGCGAATGACATCCCATACCTTGCCGATGTGCAACCTTGGGCCGCTGTATCACTAACTTTTCTCTGTTGCAGCCGTCGAATTCCCCGATCTCGATCTAGCAGCCCGTCGCCAACGTTGGCTACAACTTTTCGGTCAAGATGATCTGGTTTTCAGCTATCTCTAGCCGCAAGCATGCACCCGTACCTACCGTGAGGGATACAAAGACGTGGGCCTTTGAGAGATTGAGAACATCTCTTGGTATGAACTCGATGGTGATGATATGATGTCTGACACTGGGTGGCTCGACGCAGCGCTAACGATGCTAATAGGATATCGAAGATTTCATGAATATGGCACGAATATTGGCTGGGTAAGTTGGTTGATATAAGCTGTTCCTGACAACTAATCCGTGCCATGCAGGAACAAGATTCAACCCCTCAACGCATAAAGAAGTCTCTCAAGGTCTGGGACGTGCCATTTTCTGTACGGAGAAAGGTAGCACGGTTTTCTGAGCTTTGTGTAATGCCTCCACTTGAAAAACCAAGTTTCTCAAGAACACGGTGAGGATAAGCCTGTTTGAAATACGTAATTGCTGCCTGGTACTCCATATACATGTCCTGTGTATAGCCCATGATATCCCACTGGGCACTAGGTCTCATAAGTTGTTAACTACACCCTGTGTTGTTATGCCATGGTATCACTGAATTGGCGTGAAACACGACTCCATGTGGCCCTAATGTTATTGAAAACGAAGTTTTCTTCCGCGTCACGGTGACCAGCGTAGCGTCAACACCTGGTAATGGATCACTGACGACGAGATTTTATGAAAGCAATGAAGCAGCTCAGTCTTACTATTAGTATACCACATATAACATCATGCATATGGTACCAGTAAAAATCGTCACTGCCAACTTCCTCTGTAAGTGTCTTTCGTCTGCCACATCACCAAAAGTCCTAAACTTAGGTAAGACGTGCTCAGGTCTTATCATCCGGTATCAGCCTCACCGCAGTCACCATGGCCTATCAGCTCAGACCAGCCTCAGGTCATTCTAGACGGTCAGATCATGAAACTGATTTTTGCTCATTTGACCATCAGCTGATGGGTCATGCATCATAACGGACATGTGATGACTGCTTAGCAGGCCTGAGCAATTTCAGACACCTTACAATAGCTTATCGCAGTGGAATGGTATTATAAGCACGTATCATTGTTGTAGTACATGACATTGATTATACACACTGAGCTACTGTAAATGCGAGTGAACTAGGAACTTGTTGTACAAGCATGGGAGAAATGAACTGCGAAGTGACCAGAGGGAATATGCGAATGCGAAAGTGAATGTCCGAACCACGGAGAATCATACAGTGAGAGCAACCAGTGAGTGACGGGAGACATGAGTATGTAAATGATGCATCGAATGAGCTGGACTGTATTGTGGTATCAGAAAAATATCTAGAAAAAGAGTGAGTACGTACCGGAGAACACCAACTACTTTCTTCCTGTGCGTTTCTTAGTAGCAGTGGTGGTAGTCTTCTTTCAGCCCTTCCTGCCACGCTTTGAAACAACTGGGCTGTCAGGCATGGACTCGGCTTCGCTGAGTGAGCTGTCACTGTCGCCGTTAGTGATGTTCCGGCCCGGCTTAGGCTCGGCTTCGAAGGGCTTAGGCTCACAAAAATTCAGAGCCTAGGCCGTGAGCCCAAGCCAGCCCAAAGCCGGGGCTTAAGCCCAACCAGGCCGCGGCTTTTCGCAGCCAACAGACAGCTCAAGACCACTGTGGCATTAGGCAGCATAATTACAATATATCTAGTAAATGTCCGTCTCAGTGTCCGACACGTCCTCAGCATCATCACCCAAAAGCAGAATGTCCCAACCTTCTTCGTCATCACCAGTCTCTTCTACTTCCACTTCTTCGTCATCGTCATCCAGGTGCTCCAACTCAATGAGAGACGATGGCACAGGCTCACGGAACAGAAGATCGTGTCGTAGTGCACATTTAAGACACTGGAGTGCTTCGACAATGTTGGCCTTAAGCCGGTTGCGTCGTTTGGTGATGGTGATACCACCTTGCGAGAATGCCCTCTCACTGGAGACCAACAATGACATAATGGCCAGATAATCCCACGCAAGTGAAGCCCAAACAGGGTACCTCTGCGCATTTATCTTAAGTAGTAAGATTATCATTAGCATGAAATTTTTGAGTAGCGAAAAAAATATGTACACCCCACCATTGAATGGTAGACATGCCAGATGGTGGAGCTGCTTCAACTGTCTCGAGGTAGGCCAAAAATTCAGCCCACCATGGTCTTGTCGGGTCACCAATTGAAGTAGGCACTGGGTTGGCCGATGAATCATCCTCGGAGTCACTGAGGACTTCGCGAATTAACTTCTTGAGACTGCCAGTTCTGCTGGGCTTAGTTGTGTGTTGCGACGTCGATGATGTCACTTGGTTCAGCTGAAGATACCGCGCTTTGAACTAGTTGTAGCACATTCAGATTAAGTTGATAAAATAAAAAAGATGACTCACCACTGTCTCCACAGTAGAAAGCACGTCATCGTGCAGATCCTCTGGCCAATGCTTTGTGAAATATGACATTTTCCCTGTGGGGTTGAGTACTGAAGGGCAAATGTCAGACTCGCAGTCGTTCATGAAAAAATAATCAACGTACACATTGACAATACATACGCAGCAGAGTGTGTCGTCTTCTCGTAATACTCGTCTACTTTGGCAGCTGCATCTTTGAGCGCGGGAGCAAACTTCGCATATTTCAGCCTTTCTGCGCGTGATGACCAAGCCTTGTGAAGAGTTTCGAGTGCCGGGATTGCAAGGTGTAAGGTTGAACCTCGTTCAGATGAGAAAGCTTGTTGGGCCATGTCAGCATACTAATAAACCAAGATAAGTAGAAAGCTTCAAATAAATAGAAAATAACGTACCGAGAGAAGATCGGCAAACTGCCCAACATGTGTCCATTCAACATTTGACAGCTGCAAAAAGTCAATCTTCGCGCGTCTAGCTAAATCACGCTCTTGACGACCCATCTCATATACAAACGTGTCAACGTGTTCCTTATTCATCTCCGCACGGTTGAGCATAAAATAAGTGGAGGACCACCAAACCTTCATGTCGATTAACAGTTGCGTTAGCTGGGACACGCCTCCCTTGGTTTGAACATTCCGGTACAGCTCCTTTCGTTTCGCAGAGGAACGTTCCTTAACGCAAATGCTACGAACGAGGCCAATTTCATCTCGATTGGATGGCTCGTGCACTTTCGGATCATGGGGGTTGTAATGACACCTGTTCATGGCAGGGTGATACTTAACCGTGTCTAACTATACACAGTACATTTTGTAAGTTTTTTTGTAAACTATCAATCCCCTACAATTAAGCTTAACGGCTTCTGATTCCTTTGGTGATTCTCAGGCTTCCAAGAATAGCACTACCACCGGAAAAATGACCAAATTAGGATATTCCAATAATCTCACTATTCCCACATACCTCCCTGGCTCTACTGCTGCACCAGAGCTTTCCCCTTGCTCACTCATGTATATAAGTAGTGGAATGGCATGTACATACATAAAATGATACAATAGACCGCTTTTTTCATTGTCTGAGAGCTTGTACAGCAGTCTACAGTGCTGACTACAATATGTGCATCCCAGGACTAAAACATATTCGCTTTTTTGCCCCTTTAGCAGGAAAGCAATTCTGGCTGTATATATCATATATTAGAGTGTTGATGAATATATTACACCGCTTGTTTGAGCCTCTGTAGTGTCCTACATCAGTAGATATGTTAAATTCATGAATACCTCTCAAAAAACATAAACCAGTTCGCATTTTTTAGTGTTTAGGTATATAGACTGGTAAATATTATTTCTAACATCTCTTTACTAGTATATACATCATATCAAGAGTATAGGTCAGTAGGATCAGTCCCTAGGGTGATATATATTGTCATCTTCCTGGTAGTTCACTTCCTGAGAAAGTTTTTCCTGCAGCTCCGGCCCTCCAGGATGGTAGGTAGTCTTTTACTATAAACATATGGAATATATTTATCACATAGGTATACCAGAACAATACCAGGATCCTTATCTACAATCCAAAGTCACTTCCTGCCTACAATGTACCATATTTTCGCATTTTTGAGGTTTTTCACTACATTCTCACTACATAGACTATACCAGCTGTTCATATATCACTTATAGTACATATATGAAGCCCTCCCAAGGCCAGGATCAGGTAGAAATATGTCAGAGTAATGATATCAATGATATAGGGGCAAACCCCACAATCATGCAAATGTTATATTTCAACCCTGTCTAGGGCGAAGATTTCATTAAAAATGTATAGAATACATTGTGAACTACTTATATATACTATGCTAATATATGTTGTGAAGGTAAAGGTGATGTGGAAGTGTTGTGGTCTCAATTTGTTGCATTATTATGGTCAGACCACCCTTGCATAGACTGTTGGTGCATAGTACTTTTTCGATGTTTGGACTTTTTGACTTTCCCACGACCTATTTCTTATCTATTGGATTCCCCTGCTGTCAATTATTCATGGATCCTTCTGGTAGTCGAGGACTGTATTACTTGGTATATATAGTGTACTCCAAGACAGTCTGATTATAATATTTTACTATATTCATGTCTGGGAATTCTTATCAGTGAGAATAGGAGATATGTGCTTGATATCATTACTCTGACATATTTCTACCTGATCCTGGCCTTGGGAGGGCTTCATATATGTACTATAAGTGATATATGAACAGCTGGTATAGTCTATGTAGTGAGAATGTAGTGAAAAACCTCAAAAATGCGAAAATATGGTACATTGTAGGCAGGAAGTGACTTTGGATTGTAGATAAGGATCCTGGTATTGTTCTGGTATACCTATGTGATAAATATATTCCATATGTTTATAGTAAAAGACTACCTACCATCCTGGAGGGCCGGAGCTGCAGGAAAAACTTTCTCAGGAAGTGAACTACCAGGAAGATGACAATATATATCACCCTAGGGACTGATCCTACTGACCTATACTCTTGATATGATGTATATACTAGTAAAGAGATGTTAGAAATAATATTTACCAGTCTATATACCTAAACACTAAAAAATGCGAACTGGTTTATGTTTTTTGAGAGGTATTCATGAATTTAACATATCTACTGATGTAGGACACTACAGAGGCTCAAACAAGCGGTGTAATATATTCATCAACACTCTAATATATGATATATACAGCCAGAATTGCTTTCCTGCTAAAGGGGCAAAAAAGCGAATATGTTTTAGTCCTGGGATGCACATATTGTAGTCAGCACTGTAGACTGCTGTACAAGCTCTCAGACAATGAAAAAAGCGGTCTATTGTATCATTTTATGTATGTACATGCCATTCCACTACTTATATACATGAGTGAGCAAGGGGAAAGCTCTGGTGCAGCAGTAGAGCCAGGGAGGTATGTGGGAATAGTGAGATTATTGGAATATCCTAATTTGGTCATTTTTCCGGTGGTAGTGCTATTCTTGGAAGCCTGAGAATCACCAAAGGAATCAGAAGCCGTTAAGCTTAATTGTAGGGGATTGATAGTTTACAAACAAACTTACAAAACCATACCGTTTCTAGTCAGTGAGTATTATGCTTAATTTTAACAGTATAGCCTGGTAATGAGGGGATTTGCTGTACGAGCTGATCAAGGTCTGTGTCGCAATGTTGATAACGTGGGCTAGGCAGCTATTAGATTTGTCAGAGAGCAATTTTCTTAAGTAAGAAGTGATAATCGAACATACTTTATTTTCCGCTGGCGCCAGGGAAACTCCTTATCATATTTGGCATCGTATAGCCTTGCGAATTCCTGTAGGGTGGTGCCATTGTTCGTGGCATTGTCACAAGTGACGTGTCCAAGCTAGTGTGATTTATGAGACTAACGAATATACTTGCAGTAAACCTAACTTACCTTGTGCGTGACACCAACACGATCGAGGATTTTAAACAAAGCACCACCGAGACGCTTGCCTGTGTGGGCATTATTGACTTGAGTGAATCCGAGCAGCGCACTTTCGAGTTCCCATTGCGTAGTAGTCTTCTCTTCAATCCAGTGTCCTGTGACAGCAAAGTAACCATCAGTATTTTCGGCCTGCCATGCGTCACAGGTAGTATTGATGGCGCCCTTGACAGTGGCACCCTACATAGGTCCACATTAGTCAAGTAGATAGAGCAATATCATAAAATTTACTTACATTGAGTTTGCTCCTGAGCCCCGTAAGATGAGTTTTGAAGGTTCTTATTATCTCCGCACGAGTTGCCTTCCTGCCTGGAATTTTGACGCCATTGGTTGCGCGAGCCGCGATGTCGATCATTTCTTTGAACTTTGGATGTTCGAGTGCTTGAATTGGCTAGATAAATAGACATTAATTCAGTTCAATCATAAGAGAAATGTAGTACCTGATCAGTTGACACGAGCCACTCGATTGCAGCCTGTTTGAACAACCTATCCGTATATGAAACCACTCGTTCGGCAAGCTTCCGCTCAGTCAGATGCGCATTAATACTCTGCTGTGCGGCATTTTCCTTGCGGGCCTTAACGTCGCCAGGAAGCATCGACTCAAACAAATGTTCTTTGGCCCATTTCCGATATTTGGCAGAGAACTTTGCCTCAGCGTGACGACGGAGGGTAGATATTTCATTAACAAGAATACATTCTTTCCTATTGAGCATGCATCAGCGTGTGAGTACAACTACAAATCAGCAGACCTACGGGCATGTTTTGCACTTCCTGTGCTTTTTCACCTTTCCATTTGCCCCTGCATGATCAAAGGTAGCACCGAAAAATTTGTCGATGTCAGCAGTTTTGGCCTCTCGTGTCGACACTGGTTCCGTGAGAGATTGAACGTCAATGTCGATTAGAATACCGTCAGCGTCAACTAATTCTGGTTCAGTTGGGACAACAGCCGATTTGCGCTGCTTTCGAGGCTTGGGATTAGTACGTGCGTTTTCACGCTCGTCATTGCCAGATTCTCCGTCAGAGTCTTCGTAAGAGTCTTCAGGGTGCACCCTTTTGCGGGGGTCGACAGCAGATGATGCTGATGGTATGGGAGAGGTGCGTGGAGGTTCCGCAATTTCGGTGGAGGATGAAGTGGCAGCGCGCTTAGCAGCCTCTGCAGCGTGGAAGTCGTGAATTGCCTTGGTTTGGGATGGCAGTGCTGCCTTCTCCGCATGTTGAAGAAGGGCCGCCATAGGTTTGGTTTTGCGTACAGGACGTGCAACACGGTGCTCGGTTTCTGTGCTCATCATAGGTAGGTAGCAGGTAGTTGGGATATTAGAGGGACACGTACCAACATAAATCAATTGAAAGATATTGGGTGGACAATCACACTTGCGAAGGTGAAGCACATAAGGCTTCAAAATTACCAAAAATATTGGCTTGTGCAGTTGAGATCTAGTTTGCCGACGGCAGAGTGAGTTATGTCGAGCTCACGAAGCACAAGACATAGCACTGGCAGCTCACCGTGGCTTTTGCGTAGCAACACACAAGAGAAAAGGCGTCAAAGGAGGGTAAATTGCTGGATATGTTGGACAGAGTAGGCTTTTCGACTGCAATGTGAGTAACGTCGACCAACCGAAGCACAAATAAGACATGGCAACTCACTGCGACATATGGACCGTCGAAGCTGATAAGAGTGATGGAAGTCAGAAGGTTGAAAAGACAAAATAGAGTCGGAAAATGTACCTCCGGTGAGGCTTCTATGACAGTGCCACTGAACATGCTTAAGCCACAGCTTAGGCCGCCGGCTCAGGCTTTTCGAAATTCAAGCCCAGGCCCAAGCCTTTCTCAGGCCGTGACTTAGGCCTAGGCTGGGCCTGGCTTATTTGGGCCCGGCTTGGGCCGGCCTAGGGCCTCAAGCCGAGCCGTGCACATCACTAGTCACCATCAACCTCCAACTCCTCTGACTTTCGCTTCTTGGTCTTGTCGGATGTAGGAGCAGGAGTATCAGGCTTTGGAGGGGGGACAGACGCCAGGGAAGGTGTGAAAGAGGAGCTCGTGCCAGCTGGTCGGATGGGATGTGGTTTAGGGATGGACTTCCGCTGCGGGAAAAGAGTGGGTATCTCCTCGGGAGGTGGAGAAGTAGTGGGCGGGAGGTAGCGGGCGTGGAGGTAACGGGCGTGGAGGTAACAGGTGTGGAGGTAGCAGGCGTGGAAGTACATCAGTAAAACCTCAGATTTATTTTCCTTCATTATCCCACTTTTCTTGCCTTGGTGCTGGCGCTAAGGCATAAAAATTAATACAAGGAGTGATAACTCGATCTTTCCGAAATTTCTCAAAGGCGCAAAGGAGCGGTCCATTGGTTTTGCCACACAAAGGAGAGAAAATGCATATTAAGAGAGAAAAGAGTATTATAGATTCAAATAGTGTACAAGTAGCTAGATCAAAATGCAATCTCAAAGGCGTGATGGTCAGCATATTTATTGACGTAGTAGGCGCGGAATGCATCATAGGAATGATAAAATTTGAGCTCTGGAGGCAGGAATTCTGTGCCGTACACGGGAATAGGATGGGCAGCGCGATAAATGGCGTCAATATGAATGATTGCGTACCCAGCAGTATTGTTTGCACCCTCTCCTGGACGAACCATCCACATTCCCGTGTCTTCGTCTGCAGCATCACCGATTTTGTTGAACCAGCGAACCACAACGCAGGGATAAACTTCACCCCGGTACTGGAATGAAAAAAATGCGCAAACGCGTGCGACTTCGAGACCTTGCATGCCAGGTAGACTAGAGTCTGTGTTGACAAAGACACAGTCGTTGCGTGAATGCCCACCTTGCCAGGAGGGACAAGAGCGGATGTGTTCAGTGCGCATGCCACCAATACCACTCAAATCGCTCGGTGCATAAAACCGCGATGATGCCGAGTTGAAGACCGCAATTTTGCTGAGATAGAGGGGGCATTCAGAAAGAGGTACATCAGATGGATTGCGGGGGTCATCAGAATGCATCTGTTGAAATAAGAAGTGTCTGAGAAGGTCAGATAGGTGAGGAATATCAAGTTCCTCAGCGAGTTCAGGAATGGTTTGAGCGCGATTTTTGCCCTCTGTACAGTATGTTCAGTATTACGTTGAAAATCAGGAAAAAAGGACACCTACGGCGGGTTTTTGCCAGCATTACGAACACTTGTAGAACGGTGGGCCCATCGTCTATGTCGAGGTCCACATCAATATTGATCAAGGGAGGTGGAGGTGGTGCAGCAGGAGCAGGCACATGCATATCTGCTGCTGCTGCTGCTTGAGCAGGTGCGAGTGCTGCCGCCCCGCCGTCTTCATCAACTTGGTCGATCTGCGCAGGAACTGTTATGCAAATTAGTTGAAATATATCTCGTAAGAAATGCGCGACTTACCTAAGGCATTGACTGCTGAGAGACAAGTGCCAGTGAGCATCCCCCGACGCGTGAAGTCGACTCGCAGTGCTGAAAGTTTGTCGAGCCGTTGATTGGTCAGTAATATCTGACCAAGCACATTGAAACAGCTCAATCGTCGCCAGGGCTCCTTGACCGCTTTGATGTGCTTGTTCTTGGTGATTGACGAGCAGAGACCGTTGGGTGCAGCAAAGAGTCGAATGTTTCGAACATAATGCATGAGCGAGTGTTGATGAGGTAAGGAGAAGTGAAGGACGACACCCATTGTCCTGAAGATTTCGCGGTAACGGTGAAAACGAGAGAGCGCATCTTCGATTTGAAGTAGAGAGTCTTCGGTGATGATATTGCGACGTACTAGATAACAAAAATCTAGAAGCGCACGAAAGGTGCGAATGACGTCTTGAGGTACATGGCCCTCGATAGCAGGTAAATAGACCTAAAGGATTCAATATTAGGTAGTAACAATACACAAAAATGACGACTCACTTTCATCAAGGCCTTGGAGTCATCTCCTGTCCACTGCTTGAATCCGTGCCCTTGAGGAAATCGTCGCAAGCCTGAAAATGAGGCGACAGCAGCAATTCTATGGCAATGAGAAAAAAGTAAGCAATCCAAATACAAACCGAGCTCACCTGCAGTCAATATCATCCATGATTTTCTGTGCCTTCCGTTTGTTGTGTGTCTGATGGAGGTACTTCTCGACCCACGTCACGAGGTGATCCTTGAAGGCGCCTTTTATAAGTTGATGGAGGATATCTGGTGATATCATTTGATGGATATCGGCTTGGGGAGAGTTGTTTGTGAATGGCTGTCGAAATAGTATTAGTTTTGTAAATGAAAACAAGAGAAAAACACTGAATGACTTACCACAAGTTGCGCGACTATTCCGAAGTCTTCCCAAAGATCTCCCAAGGGTGCTTCTTCGACAAGTGCCTCTGTATATTCGCGGCTACGGGGCAGCACATCTTCGTCAAGATCTTCACGATTTGCAACACACCTTTAGAATAATGTGAGCGACCATGTAAATACATATTAAATGAAAGACATACTTTGGACACCAATTACGGACAATGCACGCTAATAAAACTTGCTCCTCGTAATCCGCTATGTAAGGCCCTAGTCCATATATGACATGCCAGTAGTAGGCCATCTCCGAAACGCGTTACTTCGGGAGTCGTCATGCCCGGCTTGAGCAGATCGAGAATTTTGGAAAGGGACGAATGGAATAACTGTCGACGAAATCTTCGGAACGAAGGTTCTTCAGCATGTTCCTGCGTAGCTGTATCATAGTTAGTCAGTTATAGAAATAGATTGCAGGGTTGAAACATACTTTTCAGCATTGCCAGGAACCCAATGACGGCCACACCATCGCGATGCGCTCTTCGAACGTTATTGTGGATGTTCCCAATGGAAGCATAGAGCGGGTAGTACTCGTTGTTACTCGTTCCGACTGAAACTGTCGTTTTGTCGCTGCCAAGGATGACAGGGACAAATGTCGACCCAAGAGTGCTCAGGTCTTTCGCGATTTCGTCCTAGATACATAGAGCCGTTAATATCAGACATTACGAAACAAAAAATGCATTACTTACTGCTTGATCCCACACCCAGTCACCAGACATGAAATCCTTCCATTGGCGCTTGTCACCCTCAGTTGAATACTCCCTATACGGGCAGTAATCCATCTCGTTAGCATAAGTTAAATTTGCGAGCATATTACGCGCAACTTCACGTGGGTCGCGGAACCAGACTTCGTATTCGCCATCCATCCAGGGCTTGTGCTCGTCTGCAAGTCTCTCGCCATCACAGGCGACCATAAAGCATTGCCATGGTACATCCCCAAAGGGCAAACTGTCAATGACGTGGTACAGATCATGGTGATCTGCAAACGGCGGGTTGTCGTTGTGCTTTGCGAGGGTAGATGCCCATAGATCTAGTAGCCGGTCAATTTGACCAGCTGGCATTTGATTGTGCTTGTAAAGGAACTCGGCCATTTCAAATTCTGTGCGGTTTTGAAAAGGCGTCCAGTCATTGGTTGCGAGATTCTCAGGAGGTGGAGGTGAAGCGCCAGGGGGGAGGAATACACCATTTACATCACATGGTCTACCTGTAATAGCGCTCATTAAAGATAGAGTATCAGGCAGTAAATTGACGTACCGTTGAGACCTGTGTGATAATTGCGATAAAGATGATCACCACGCCCAAAAAATTCTGTGTCAACGTCTGCATGGGGGGATTGTTGGCGCAGATGTTCGTCCATATCGCCCTGGTAACCATCCACATCGACATCACGCTCATTGTCTTCATTGCGAGATGGGTGTGGGCTTGGTGTTCGGGGAACAGGTTCCAGAGATTCTCGATGGTTGTCTTGAGGTGGTACTGGCATCACAGGATGTGCCGAAATTCGGTGTTTTGTTCGCCCAGCAGAGCTTTTGAACCATCTTGAACATGTTCCACATGGGAGTTGGAGTGTGCTATGGTCCCGTCGGCGTGGTTGGATGTGTGGAATATCAGCAGGCATCACAGAAACTGAAGACACTTGAGATTGTGTCAATAAGAGTGCGTGGCTGAAATAAATCCATACCTGCATTTTTGTTGAGTTGATTTCCAAGTGACTGAGCTCAGGCCAGCCAAAGAATGCGTCTAGTTGATGTGACCAGCTGGAAGTGTAGACATTTGAAGTAAGTATGGCACGAAAAGACAGAATAATGCAGGACTTACTTGATGGTTTGGACAACTTTACAGGTGCGCAGACCAGAGAGTCCTGCTAGTAGTGAATTAAATTAGCTGATCGAACTTTGTTTGGTTAGTTCTTAAGTATGGAACTTACAAATTGGTTGTCAATTTTCAACTTCAACCATTCTACTGACCACTCATTACATTTCCCTGGCCGTCCCAAGCTTGCCATAGAGCCTGTCAAATCCGCTACTCATCAGCAATGTCCGACACCACTCAGAAGTCACGCACTCGCCCACAGAATGCAAACAAGCATCCAGGCTTGCCTGACCTGCCAGCAAAAGGATGTCAGCGATGGACTAAGGCCCAGATAGCAGAGGACAACCGGATTCTTAAGGAATCGCGCGAAGTTCAAGAGCAGGCTGCACTTGAGGGGCTGCAATGGCTTGCAGCCATGCAGAAAGAAATGGAAAAGGTGGAGGAACTCACCATCGTGAACAAGCCAAAGCCAGTGAAACCTTGTGCCCGCCCTGTCGTGAAGCAAATGGTGCCTGATAAGAAGCTCCTGACAACAGGAAACGCTGGTGAGTGCACAAGCATCAAATGAGGCTCACTTACATGGGGCTAACATTGTTGAGGACCTAGATGAAAGTGGTCAAGACAACAGCAGTCATGTTCAAGAGGAAATGAGTGAGAAGTCAAAGACTCAAAAGTGTGGCAAGATCTCACTAAAAGATGCAATCGACAATGCCCGAGATTTGATCGCAATGCCAGGAATCAGAAGCCAGGAACCACGTGTCGAAGACAAGAAAGGAAAGTTATCTGCGAAGTATGTCTTTTCGACTTGATCAAAACCATGTTGATGCTTACCGAATCAACACTATTCTTTGTTAACTTAACCTCAAAATTCAGGTCGATGTAAAGAGTTTGTTCCTGGTGGGCTTACACAAAAGTGTTACCTTTTGAGACTCTGAGTGTGAGTAGGATGTTCGTCCCTAAGAGACTGCCTGTAGGATTATCTCTTGATATAAAATGCAAGGGATATCTAATTTAAGATCGAAGAAGGGAGAACGGAATGATACCTTTAGCGCGTCTGAAGTTCTGAAGAATTGTCCGAAGTGTCCGATAAGTCGACCGGTATGTCTGATAGTTGTCCGATGTTGAGAATGAAGGTCCGAAGTCGTGCGAGGCTTCTGGTGAGTTTCCGGTGAAACAGCAAGGTTTCCGGCGAAAGAATAGGATCTGTGTAGTACAACTAGCAAGGTCTGTCGAAAGACTTAAGGAGTTTTCAATAGCAAAAATTGGCAGCGGTTGAGCCAAACAATCGATCCGAGTGAACAAAATCGATTGCGCAAAGTATCAAAAATCCGAAAGTGACTCCTACTGACTGTGACTTGAAACGAGGGAAGTGAAGTACCGTCCGAGTATCTAGTGAGCCAGAATATATCCTATGGCGTGAAAGTCCAGAATCTATGTAGGCGAAAACTGTAGCGTGATAAGACATCTGAAATGTAATAAGACTCGAGGCGAGTCGCTTCAAGAATATACATGTAATAACGCGCGAGGAGCATATCTATACGTATTAGCAAGGATTTTTGACGTATGTTCCCCTGGGTATAATCAATAACAGATAAACAAGTGAAAAACGCACCAGCGAAGTCAAACAGGCAAGGATAGGACATGGTACGGAGGACTGGAAAAGCTAAAAAAGGCCTCGGGAATGGGCAGACGACCTTCAGATGACTCGGAAAAATGTGCAGAACCTTTGGAAGGTCGGAAGTGTGTCGGGAAGCGTAATATGTGATTTCAACCATATACGTGTCCAGTGCCGACCCGAGTGTTACATCGACCAACTTAAAGTTTTCATTGGCAGGACATGTCAATGGCTGGGTATCTGACGTTACACCAGATGAGAGGTCCAAAGCTTCAAGCACTTCCAAGTCTCGCACCACTGCCTCCCCTTTCTCATTGGTGCATGGGCCACCCAGCACCCAGGTTACATCTGTATCAGGTGTAAATACCAAGTCCAGTCGCCAACCTAAAGTCTCTTCCAATCTTGCTACTACTAACAAACCTGTTCCTGAGGTTCTTGTTGGCAGCTTTGCCGATGACACTTTGGATGATTCCCAGGAACGCCTTGAAACAATCGCCTCAAAAACAAAGGAGAAGAAGTCTTTTATTAAGGTGCATAGAGCATATGTAGTCTTACTGATTCTAATACAAAGTGAACTATATAGATCACTACCAACATGAGGACCGATGATGCGACAATGGGCTCGAAGGGACAGTCTGATCTCAATGTGCCAATGGACATGGAGGCCTCCATGCCATCAGACATAGAGGCAGACTTCGAGGATGACGGCCTAACAGACTTCGAGGACAATGATCCAATGGACGCAGAGGATGATGTGGAGAATGATATGGAGGTTCTGGAGGACAACTTCAACCCAAACGAAGATGCAAAGATGTCCGAGGACAGTGACGGTGGCAGTGGTTTATCATTACACTATCTGAATAACAAGAAGCGCAAGGTCTTGTTTCACTTATTGTCCTCAGATGAGGAACTTGAGGCTCCGCTTACAGCTGGTGTTGGAGCGGTCGTGAAGAAGGCCATGCGGGTAACATCTTCAGTAAGTCTATTTCATTAACGGTTATTGCTACTTATATTTGTTTGAAGAGACTTCAGTCACTGTCTCTGAGGCAGCTGCTACAACAAAGCCACCTGCGAAGAAGGTGAAGACTGAAGAAGTTGCTGATGATGATATGAAACCCGTGCTTGTTCCATTGCCCGGTCACTGGATCAAGAAGCGATATAAGTCATGCTCAACCTACCGGAACAGTGATCTCCCTCCACAATGTCAGGATCAACGGTGGCCCAAACATTTTCTCTCAACCCTTTACCTGTGGGCCGGCAGCCAAAATGATCTCTGGCAGTTTGCAGATACCTCTCTTGTTGAAGCGCTTCAATGCATTTTTGATGTTGTTTATCCAGATCTCCAGTACAAGGTGACCACTCAGGGATCTGTCTTTGGTGTTGTGTGTCTAGCAATTTTTTTTGTAGCACTATTGCCAACTCATTGTGATCTCAATAAGGCTACTCAGCATCTGGCAGAGTGGCGCAGCAACTTTAGTTCAACAGGACTCGCAATTATGATTGACTTCTTCACTCAGAATGAAGACACACATCCAAAAGACCTTAGTGAAGCGCTTATGGAGGAGTTTGTGTTCCTTTTCGAGGACTTGGACTACTCAGACAAGATGAAAGCATTCCGGTCTCCTTTCATGATACAGTTATTTGCAACCACTCATCTTCACAGTATTGTTGGACATGCTCATGTCACTGCCATCAAAACAGATGTATTGGCTGCTGGCAGTGGCATGGCTGGTGTTCTTGCTCTCTGCGCAACTTCAGTAAGTATTCTGACCATACAAGAATCATGACTTATCACATTTGACAGCTCAAATGTGCTGTCAAATGCCTTGGCGCTGGTGCCATTGATATTGATGTGGACATCCTCGATATGTGTCCTGCACAACTGAAGCGCAAGCTGCGCACACCGAAGACCCTCAACAAGTGGACCGGCAACTACAGCACCACAGATGTCTTACTAGGATGTGATTGGCAATAAAAATCACCAGTTCTCACTATTCTCCACGGTCAACGGTTCAGATAATTACCAACGGTTGATAACGTGGTCGTTCGTGGGAGGAGGTGTAAAAGTTGGGTTTGTCAAAACAAGCAAATTCCTAATGACTTTGAAAGGGGTGAGATCAGGGTAAATCTCAGGAACAGTAACCAGTTAACTGGCTTGATGCAGTATTCATGATAATTTCATAGAGCAAGATAGGGAACTTCAAGGATAAAAAGTAGCCATGACCATGCACAAACCAGGTTTGGTGCGTGTCACCAAGCATGCATTTTCCATCAACAACTGGGGGTCAGTAACCGAAGCTTACTTGGCTAGCGTAAAGAAAAAGGGGGACATTTTTTTGAGGGACATGATTTCAACAGCGCAGAAGTTACTCAAGAAATCGGGCAGTGCTGGCCTCAAGAAGTACCTTCGCCTCAATAGGCAACGACGAATCAGAGGACATTGACAGGCGTGCCATGCTTTGGTAACTAGTAATATTGGTTTTTTTTTGCGTTATTCATGAGCTAACATCATTTGATAGATCTCATTCCCGCCATGCTTGCTGTCCACTTCCATCATCGCCATTGATTCAAGTTCATACTATCACATTTTGCTTATCCCACCACCACTCATAATGCCTTTTGTTGTCTTTAGTCTCATTTCACGCTCTCTGCACCGCCACCCTTCTTTTCGCTAGTGTTTCGTACTCTTCTTTTCGCTAATGTTTCGTACTTTACTTTGTGTTCCCATTTTCATAACTTTTTTGCACTTTCCACCAGATGATGTGATACTGTTTGCTCTCTATTATTACCACTTTGTTTTGTTGGTTAATGCCTCATAAGTGACTTTCATGAGCTGCAAAGTAGAATTCAGAGGACGAGTGGCATTTTTCTCAATTTTCTCATTGTGTCTTTTGTGTCACCTTAATGGTTCCTCAAACCTGGTAAAACTCGGAAAAATAGAAATAAATTCAAAATCTTTAGCGAAAATAGACCCAAGGTTTTACTGATGTACCATGATGCACCCCAAAGTGAGTTGAACTTGTGATGCACTTACTATTTCTCCTTCTCTGTGTCTTCCTCTACCTCGTCGGAGTGATTCAAGCTGCACCTGGTACTATAACTAATACAACTGGCAATGCTATCACTAGTGACAGTTTTAAAGCTCCATCATTCACGACCAGAACCATATGGTCCATCGTCTCCAGCTCTGTTCTCACTCTTTTTGCATGCATATACAGTACCATCCACCCTAATATTCCGAGTCCTAAGGACAGTCCTAATCGTATGCTGCTGCGGCGACTTGGCATGATGATAATGGCATTGATCGCACCTGAACTGATTGTTACATGGGCTATGCGTCAATGGTTCAGTGCTCGCCTTGTTACAAGAAAGTTGAAGGAATCAGGGTATTTTAAGGAATCAGTGTATTTCAACCTTCGTCCAGAGCCCAGAGGTGAGTTGTGCTCCCGGAAACTGTACATCTCATAACTCACCAATTCACTATACAATGTACATGTCCTTAGAAAGGCAGTCTGTGCTGGTGTCTGTTTGGCATTTCCCTGGTGCTCTTGGGAGGTCTGTCAAAAGGTCTGTTGAGACATATTTCTCAGAGCAATCTGAAGGTAAGCTGGATTCATGCTTGCCTGAACGTTGACTCATGTGCATTCTTAGATTATACATGGACTCAAACGCACAGCTTCTTTGTGCTCATGGGTGGATTCATGCTTTATGTGGACGGGAAACCCTGCCTTACACTACGGCCTGATGACATTCTCAAATTGATGGGTGAAGAGTGTATCGACTTCCCTACCCTAACAGCAAGGCGGATCCACAACAAAAGCAAAGGGAATGCGATATCAAAAGGATTGGTCATGCTTCAAGTGGCCTGGTTTGTTATGCAGCTCATCACTTGTGCCATCTATCGCCTCGAAACCACCCAGCTCGAAATTGGCACACTCGCTTTTGCGGTTCTCAATTTCTTGACTTATGCTGTGTGGTGGGACAAGCCTCTCAATGTGCAATGTCCACATCCAGTGTACTTGAAGTCGACCAAGTCAAGACCAGAGGGTTACATTGAGTATGTATGCGCCTCAACAATCATACCACTGCTGATTATGTCTGTCTTAGTTCCAGCGACAGACACAAATCCCATGGGTTTGGAATCTTTTCTCCAGTCCTTAACCCCATTATGGAACTGATAATCGGCACCAGATCCCTAATGCTCCGAGTTCCAACATTTGATGGCAGCATCGATCTCAAATATTCAGACATGATGGTTCTTCAGTTTGCTGCATTGAGTATGGCGACCATATTTGGTGGCATCCATTGTCTGGCTTGGTTTTTTACCTTCATCACAAATCAGGAACAGCTCCTATGGCGCATATGTGCCCTCGGTATAACTGGCACACCCTGGCTTTTCTTTGGTGTGACTTATGTATACCCTGCAGTAAGGGGTACAATTATCCCATTGTTTCTAGATCTCATCACCAGGCTTTTATGTATCATATTGTACATTACAGCTCGTGCCATCCTGTTGGTACTCATGTTCACCACTTTACGTCATCTTCCTGGTGACGCATACCAGGTGGTGTCTAGTGATGTGCACAGCTCGGCTTGAGGCCCTAGGCCGGCCCAAGCTGGGCCCAAATAAGCCGGGCCCAGCCTAGGCCTAAGTCACGGCCTGAGAAAGGCTTGGGCCTGGGCTTGAATTTCGAAAAGCCTGAGCCGGCGGCCTAAGCGGTGGCTTAGGCATGTTCAGTGGCACTGCCATAGAAGCCTCACCAGAGGTACGTTTTCCGACTCTATTTTTGTCTTTTCGACCTTCTGACTTCCATCACTCTTATCAGCTTCAACGGTCCATATCTCGCAGTGAGTTGCCATGTCTTATTTGTGCTTCAGTTGGTCGACGTTACTCACATTGAAGTCGAAAAGCCTACTCTGTCCAACATATCCAGCAATTTACCCTCCTTTGACGCCTTTTCTCTTGTGTGTTGCTACGCAAAAGCCACGGTGAGCTGCCAGCGCTATGTCTTGTGCTTCGTGAGCTCGACATAACTCACTCCGCCGTCGGCAAACTAGATCTCAACTGCACAAGCCAATATTTTTGGTAATTTTGAAGCCTTATGTGCTTCACCTTTGCAAGTGTGATTGTCCACCCAATATCTTTCAATTGATTTATGTTGGTACATGTCCCTCTAATATCCCAACTACCTGCTACCTACCTATGATGAGCACAGAAACCGAGCACCGTGTTGCGCGTCCTGTACGCAAAACCAAACCTACAGCGGCCCTTCTTCAACATGCGGAGAAGGCAGCACTGCCATCCCAAACCAAGGCAATTCACGACTTCCACGCTGCAGAGGCTGCTAAGCGCGCTGCCACTTCATCCTCCACCAAAATTGCGGAACCTCCACGCACCTCTCCCATACCATCAGCATCATCTGCTGTCGACCCCCGCAAAAGGGTGCACCCTGAAGACTCTTACAAAGACTCTGACGGAGAATCTGGCAATGACGAGCGTGAAAACGCACGTACTCATCCCAAGCCTCGAAAGCAGCGCAAATCGGCTGTTGTCCCAACTGAACCAGAATTAGTTGACGCTGACGGTATTCTAATCAACATTGACGTTCAATCTCTCACAGAACCAGTGTCAACACGAGAGGCCAAAACTGCTGACATTGACAAATTTTTCGGTGCTACCTTTGATCATGCAGGGGCAAACGGAAAGGTGAAAAAGCACAGGAAGTGCAAAACATGCCCGTAGGTCTGCTGATTTGTAGTTGTACTCACATGCTGATGCATGCTCAATAGGAAAGAATGTATTCTTGTTAATGAAATATCTACCCTCCGTCGTCACGCTGAGGCAAAGTTCTCTGCCAAATATCGGAAATGGGCCAAAGAACATTTGTTTGAGTCGATGCTTCCTGGCGACATTAAGGCCCGCAAGGAAAATGCCGCACAGCAGAGTATTAATGCGCATCTGACTGAGCGGAAGCTTGCCCAACGAGTGGTTTCATATACGGATAGGTTGTTCAAACAGGCTGCAATCGAGTGGCTTGTGTCCACTGATCAGGTACTACATTTCTCTTACGATTGAACTGAATTAATGTCTATTTATCTAGCCAATTCAAGCACTCGAACATCCAAAGTTCAAAGAAATGATCGACATCGTGGCTCGCACAACCAACGGCGTCAAAATTCCAGGCAGGAAGGCAACTCGTGCGGAGATAATAAGAACCTTCAAAACTCATCTTACGGGGCTCAGGAGCAAACTCAATGTAAGTAAATTTTATGATATTGCTCTATCTACTTGACTAATGTGGACCTATGTAGGGTGCCACTGTCAAGGGCGCCATCAATACTACCTGTGACGCATGGCAGGCCAAAAATACTGATGGTTACTTTGCTGTCACAGGACACTGGATCGAAGAGAAGACTACTATGCAATGGGAACTCGAAAGTGCGCTGCTCGGATTCACTCAAGTCAATAATGCCCACACAGGCAAGCGTCTCGGTGGTGCTTTGTTTAAAATCCTCGATCATGTTGGTGTCACGCACAAGGTAAGTTAGGTTTACTGCAAGTATATTCGTTAGTCTCATAAATCACACTAGCTTGGACACGTCACTTGTGACAATGCCGTGAACAATGGCACCACCCTACAGGAATTCGCAAGGCTATACGAGGCCAAATATGATAAGGAGTTTCCCTGGCGCCAGCGGAAAATAAAGTATGTTCAATTATCACTTCTTACTTAACAAAATTGCTCTCTGACAAATCTAATAGCTGCCTAGCCCACATTATCAACATTGCGACACAGACCTTGATCAGCTCGTACAGCAAATCCCCTCATTACAACCCCCATGAGCCGTCCGATGAAATTGGCCTCGTTCGTAGCATTTGCATTAAGGAACGTTCCTGTGCGAAACGAAAGGAGCTGTACCGGAATGTTCAAACCAAGGGAGGCGTGTCCCAGCCAACGCAACTGTTAATCGACATGAAGGTTTGGTGGTCCTCCACTTATATTATGCTCAACCGTGCGGAGATGAATAAGGAACACATTGACACGTTTGTATATGAGATGGGTCGTCAAGAGCGTGATTTAGCTAGACGCACGAAGATTGACTTTTTGCAGCTGTCAAACGTTGAATGGACACATGTTGGGCAGTTTGCCGATCTTCTCTTGGTATGTTATTTTCTATTTATTTGAAGCTTTCTACTTATCTTGGTTTTTTAGTATGCTGACATGGCCCAACAAGCTTTCTCATCTGAACAAGGTTCAACCTTACACCTTGCAATCCCGGCACTCGAAACTCTTCACAAGGCTTGGTCATCACGCGCAGAAAGGCTGAAATATGCGAAGTTTGCTCCCACGCTCAAAGATGCAGCTGCCAAAGTAGACGAGTATTACGAGAAGATGACACACTCTGCTGCATATGTATTGTCAATGTGTACGTTGATTATTTTTTCATGAATGACTGTGAGTCTGACATTTGCCCTTCAGTACTCAACCCCACAGGGAAAATGTCATATTTCACGAAGCATTGGCCAGAGGATCTGCACGATGACGTGCTTTCTACTGTGGAGACAGTGGTGAGTCATCTTTTTTATTTTATCAACTTAATCTGAATGTGCTACAACTAGTTCAAAGTGCGGTATCTTCAGCTGAACCAAGTGACATCATCGATGTCGCAACACACAACTAAGCCCAGCAGAACTGGCAGTCTCAAGAAGTTAATTCGCGAAGTCCTCAGTGACTCCGAGGATGATTCATCAGCCAACCCAGTGCCTACTTCAATTGGTGACCCGACAAGACCATGGCGGGCTGAATTTTTGGCCTACCTCGAGACAGTTGAAGCAGCTCCACCATCTGGCATGTCTACCATTCAATGGTGGGGTGTACGTATTTTTTTCGCTACTCAAAAATTTCACGCTAATGATAATCTTACTACTTAAGATAAATGCGCAGAGGTACCCCATTTGGGCTTCACTTGCGTGGGATTATCTGGCCATTATGTCATCGTCGGTCTCCAGTGAGAGGGCGTTCTCACAAGGTGGTATCACCATCACCAAACGACGCAACCGGCTTAAGGCTGACATCGTCGAAGCACTCCAGTGTCTTAAATGTGCACTACGACACGATCTTCTGTTCCGTGAGCCTGCACCATCGTCTCTCGTTGAGTTGGAGCACCTGGACGACAATGACGAAGAAGTGGAAGTAGAAGAGACTGGTGATGACGAAGAAGGTTGGGACATTCTGCTTTTGGGTGATGATGCTGAGGACGTGTCAGACACTGAGACGGACATTTACTAGATATATTGTAATTATGCTGCCTAATGCCACAGTGGTCTTGAGCTGTCTGTTGGCTGCGAAAAGCCGCGGCCTGGTTGGGCTTAAGCCCCGGCTTTGGGCTGGCTTGGGCTCACGGCCTAGGCTCTGAATTTTTGTGAGCCTAAGCCCTTCGAAGCCGAGCCTAAGCCGGGCCGGAACATCACTAGTGGTGTCATGGATTGGTTTGGTACCGCACTTGTAGTTCCTGATTACGATACTTGTGATACACTTCATGCTTTTGTAACGATATTCAGACATAGCATTCCTGTAGTTGACGATGGACCGCAGGCTCAGGCTAGTTGAGGTTAGTAGGCAGTAATCACTAAACCAACTGGTGTGAACGACACGATCACATGACCTTCACATTGAACTGAGCGAGTCACTACCGTTCTCTTGCTTGAACTTGCTTATCATGGACGGCGACTGTTTGTTACACTGCTGCTGATGCAAGCGGACGACCCATAAGCAGTAACAACAACGAAGAGACAGCTACATTTGGATGCGACCCGATGTGCTTCGTGCACCTCTATTATTGTCCAGAGATCAATGCTCTGCACGCGAAAATTGTGTTTATCCTTTGGAAAGGAATGTACATGGCTTATTTCATGTAAAATATAAGTACACTGACAACTTTAGATATAATTCATTGACAGGCTTCATCTTTGGTGAAGCACACCTCACCATCGACGGCTATAGATGGAGTAAAGGCCGGGCTCTGAAGGACGCGAGTAAACGAGAAGGAGAAGATGGTGAGTGCATGGCTTATTTTTTTGAGGTGTGGAGTCAAATATGCGGATGATGGGAGTGCACAGTTGACATTTGGATGGATTTGATTTTGCTGAGCTGATATAGGGTACATATGTTGGCACACGAGGAGCTTGTCATATCTACTTAGCCTCTTCCTTGCGCATCGTCCGCCTATATTTTTACTTGCGTAACGCCGTAAGCTTACCGGTGACCCATCTCCCAATGACGCACCTTCCGGATAGCCACCACAACTGGCATTCAGTATCGCCTACGAAATACTTCAATGGCAGCGTTGATATGGAAGGTTCAGACCTGATGCTTCTTCAGCTTGCCCCATTGTATGGCTTGATTTTTTTGCTTCCCACATACCAGGAACAGGTGCTATGGCGCATGAGTACTGTCGCTATAACTTACATGCCCTGGCTTAGCCTACCGTCCCCACTGGATGTCCTGCGCACATCGGTTACGTTATATATCATATTGTACGTCACAGCTCGTGCTGTCCTCTTAGTACTTGCTTCAGTCTTGCTTCTGACGTATACACAACAGTGTCGTGGGCTAGTTTGATACCGCACTAATGTTCTTGATTGTATGGTGATCACGATGTACTTCATACTTTTTCTAATGACGTTTAGATGTGGCATTCTCGTGGTCGATGATGAGGCTAGGTACATGGACTGTTTCGCAACCACTATGAACGAAACGATCTTTATACATCTGCTGACCGCTGCCAGAGTTCCAACATTTCGATGGCAGTACACACCAGAATACTGGGGAAGGCATTGCTCTTGCGTTGGCCAGACCAACCAGCGGTACCCAGGAAAGGGCATCCTGGTGTTGGAAAACGAAAGTATGAAATCTCGTGCGATGTGATGGAATGCGCGACGAAATAATTTTATCATGTATTCAGCTCGAGAGAACTCTTGAATCGTCCTTCAGCTCAACGTAGTGAGTCACCAGGACTGGGAAATAAAGCGGTTATCTGTACACGGTTCAGTCCGGTGCCGAACCCCGATCGAGAATCGGAGATAAATTAAATTTGAAGTAGTCGAATTTGCGCCATGCACCTTCCTATCCGCTTGCCATGCTGCAAACATTAGGCAAGCCGAGGCCCCATTGTACATGGTTGTACTGCCTTGAGATGATACCTGCCAGTAAAATACAAATAGCGAACAGGATGCATACGATACACCCATCCCAAAATGCGCTTACCAGCACTACTGATCTGCGTCTTCCTTTACTTCGTTGGTGTCATCCAAGCTGCACCTACAACAAATACAACGGATACTACTACTAGCGACAGTTTCAAAGCCCCATCATTCACGACCAGAACCATATGGACCATCGTCTCCAGCTCTGTTCTCACTCTTTTTGCATGCATATACAGTGCCATCCACCCTAACATTCCGAGTCCCCAGGACAGCCCTAATGACATCCTACTGCGGCGACTTGGGATGATGATAATGGCATTAATCGCTCCCGAATTAATTGTCACATGGGCTATGCGCCAATGGTTCAGCGCCCGCCTTGTTACAAGACAGTTCAAGGAATCGGGGTATCCCAATGTTCGTCCAGACTGGAAGCCTGAAGGTGAGTTGTGCTTTTAGACGGCGAACCTCTGCGCCCCACAACTCACTATTCACGAACTTAGAAAAGGAGTCTGTTAACTCGGAAGCACGTGAGCAACGTGAAAATTGCTTCCTTCTCTTCCTCGCAGTGCTAGTTAAAGGTACATTATCTGTGCTGGTGTTTCCTTGGCGGTTCCCTGGTGTTTTTGTGAGGTCCGTCAAAAGGTCCGTTAATGCATATTTCTTGAAGAAATCTGAAGGTAAGCCGGATTTGTGCTCGCTTAAAAGTTGACTCACGCGCATCCTTAGATTATACATGGACTCAGACCCACAGCTTCTTTGTGCTCATGGGTGGTTTCATGCTCTATGTGGACGGGAAACCCTACCTTACACTACGACCAGATGACATTCTCAAACTGATGCGTAAAGGGTGTATCGACTTCCCTACTCTAACAGCGAATCAGATCTATGACAGGAGCAAAGGGAATGCGATATCAAAAGGATTGGTCATGCTTCAAGTGGCCTGGTTCATCATGCAGCTCGTCACCCGCGCCATCTACCGCCTCGAAACCACCCAGCTCGAAGTTGGGACGCTCGCTTTTGCGGTTCTCAATTTCCTCACTTATGCTGTGTGGTGGGACAAGCCTCTCAATGTGGAATGTCCACATCCAGTGTACTGGAAATCGACCAATTCAAAGCCAGAGGATTGTATTGAGTATGTATGCGCCTCAACAATTATACCACTACTGATTATGTCTGCCTTAGTAATCTTCATGACAGAGACGGACCCGCTCCGATGGCGATATTTTCTGCCCTCAGCCCATTCAAAGAATTGATGGGCGATTCTGGCATTCCTACATCTCGAAAACTCCGAGTTCCAACATTTGATGGTAGCATCAAACTCAAACCTCTGGACACGATGGTCATTCAACTTGCTGCATTGAGTATGGCAACCGTATTTGGCGGCATCCACTGTCTGGCTTGGTTCTTCGCCTTCGTCACGCATCAGGAACAGCTCCTATGGCGCATATGTGCCCTCGCTATAACTGGCACGCCCTGGCTTTTATTTTTTGCGATTTTCACATTTGATTCAGCACATAAAATGGTCCTGACATTTATAACTTTTCCGATTTTATTGGTATCAATTCCATTGTACATTGTAGCTCGTGCTATCATCTTGGTACTCATGTTCACCACTTTACGCCATCTTCCTGCTGACGCATACCAGGCGGTGTCGTGGATTAGTTTGGTGCCGCACTTATAGTTGTTGATCACGGTACCTGTTATATACTTCATACTTTTACAATAATGCAACAAATATTCCTGTAGTCGACGATGTACCTCAGGCTAGATAACCCAAACCACACGACT
Organism: Suillus variegatus; assembly: GCA_016647645.1. NCBI lineage: Eukaryota > Fungi > Basidiomycota > Agaricomycetes > Boletales > Suillaceae > Suillus > Suillus variegatus. The sequence goes on from JABBWF010000034.1 coordinate 250,594, forward strand.
CACATGACTTGCACGTGTGACATGACGGCGGGTGCTTCGAACCGAACAAACTTGCAATGCCCCAGTCTTGTATGTTGAACGTGATCATCACCATGGACGACAGCGAGATAGATTGTGTGGTACACTACAGCGGATGAAACGGACGACTGATAAGTAGGTAGCAGAATCTCCAATTGGCGAAGAGACAGTCACCTTTGGGTGCGACCCGACATGCAGTGTGCGCGCCTGCGTTTACCCAAAGATCAGCGCTCTGCATACAGAAGATGTGCGAAAACACAAGTTTGTGGCTTATTTATCTGTGTCACCTACACTGACACCAATAAATCATTTGTGCTGGCAGGCTTTTGATCCTCGTCGTCTTTGGCGAAGCACGCCTCACCGTCGACGGCCGCTGTGGAGGGTGTGAAGGTGGAAAATGTGGGCACCGGATTCTGGAAGACGCGAGTCAGTGACGAGGAAAGCTGGTGCGTACATGTCTTTCTCTCGTACTCTTGAATCTTCTGAAATTAGGAAGTTGAAATGTTGAATACTATGTGGAATGATATGATTTGAGCCTTTTTCGAGCTAATGCAGGGTATTGGTACCGGCATGTCACGTCCGCTCCTATGTCAATTGACAGCTTTGATGACTAGACTCTTCGTCGTTGAAGTATTTGATGATTGAGCTGCGCTTTGATAAGCAGGACCATTTACTCCTGCGGATAGGAGGTATGCATGTGATTGGCACCACTCGATGTATATATTTAACCTCCTAACGTTTAACCTTCAAGTCAAGTCTAACAATGTTGATCCAAGTACCACTCTTCTCAGAGTCGTTATCTCAAATCAAGCGGCCATTGACTCCTTCAGATCCACCAACCAGTCAAGACATCGTAGACGCAATTTTCCTCCTTGAGAAGGTGAAGGAGTTTTTTGGCCCCCCCTGTAAGCTGTGTTCCGCTGTAGCGGCCTGAGCTACTCAATACATAAACTGCCCATAGCATTCGAGAGAAGACTGCGCCGGGACTACTGTATGGCCACTGTCGACGACCTCGCGAAAGCGCAGCTGTATCTACACAAGGTGTGCAGCGCAGCCACAGCTGAGAAAGGTGGAAATTCTGTCATTTCGCATCTCGTTGAACCCATGGATAGAAGGCTTGACCAGAAGGATGAAACACTGGTTCGGATGATGAATAATCCCAGGATTCACGGTCTGGAGCAAAGGCTCGACTCTGATTCTCAAATAAGTGAGCATCGACAGAGGTCCGGCAACCCAGAGGCCCCAGAGCGGTCACCGGTTGAAAGCACACACTGGGTATGATAATTCCAATACTTCGATAATCACTGCTCATGTTCGCAACGTAGTTATATGACAAGACACAACCTTTCAACGACTTACAATTGTACCACCAAATTCCGATCTCGTGGGGCAGTGAGGATAAAGACCCAGAGCACGTTAGTATGTTTATCGTCTCTTGTTCACATTAATGACATGTTCTCGATAGTTTAAATTGCCGCCTTTACGCACGAACAACGACTTCACCAACCTCCCCGGTTATCAATTGGACAGTTATCTTTATTACTACAGAATTGACATTGATAAACGAAGTACTAGGGAGACGAAAATGCATTGCCTCCGATACTTTATTATTGGTTGTTCGGTGAGTGTTTGAGATGTCTATCTTTTGTAACACTGCGTTGACGACATTGACGTTAGAAGTCTTGTCTTGCTGCGTCCTGCGATCTGACCTAGTCTTCCGTGAACAAATGTTTACCTCACATGTACACCCATAGTGTACATTAAACAAAAAGGACTAAATGTTACACCATAACTGCGATACCCAAGGGATCAATCATCCTGCGGGTGCGCCTTATTACGTCGAAATCACCCAGCTTGAGTCCGGGACGCTCGCTTTTGCGGTCTTCAGTGTCGCCCCTCACACATCAATAAACGTTGGATCTGGGATCATTCCGACGATTCTCGACCGATCTGAAAATCGGCGATTATTTGGCTGATTGCCATCGGATGTTTCCTCTTTCTGACGATGTTCCACCACTGGTCAAAGTCTGGTGAAGGACATAAAACCAGTTTATTCTAACCAGGTCGGAGGGATGTATACGTGAAACGGGATTAGTACAACCCCGATTGAGATGAAAGGCTGATACATCCAAGGGCTTCCAAATAAGAGTATTGAGTACCCTGAGGGGTTGATTCGCAAAGAGGTTTTCAACAGAGACGACCTGTTGTCGAGTCAAGGAGTGGGACAACAGCCACCGCTAGAACTGCCCTCTTGTCGGAGCCCATGACATGGGCTGCTGCTGTTGCGATGAGCTTCCCATCTATTACAACTACGGTTTCGGCCTTCTTTGGAAGAATCTGAGTGAGCTCCGGAATGTGCAAGGCTGGCTTACCTGCCCGGGTATTCGAAGTGCAGCGTTCGGCATTTTGACAGCAAAGGTTTGAGAAAGTAACAATGGGATGGTGATTATCACCTCAGGACATGCGAGGCCAACCACGGCCTGAATCGAATGCCACCCTGATCACGGAATATCCTTTCAGGCCTTGGAGACGATAATGATCGCAATTGGTGGCCAGCTGGTTATACAGAGTGATTTAGTAAGTTACTGAGTTAAAAATTGGTGGGGGTAGGACCATTGTACTTACCTGATGGCGTTGAAATTTACGTGCCACTGTACAATCTTGATGCGTCATGATCAGCAGGGTCAATTCCACCAAGCCAAAAAGCCCTGAACGTAAAGAGTGACATCGCATCCTCCTCCTTCTGCCCGAATTTTGAACCGCATGTAGTCGGACGCGTGCGTACCAGGCTCGTATACAAAACATGTCCAGGTGTGTAAAGTATGCTTGACGGTGAATGAGTTGATGAGATGCAGATTGAGAGGTATGAAAAGGACTCGTCGTATTGATATCACGGTAGTTCTTGAATTCGGTTTACTCGGCTTCGTTTATTGTACCGGCAGCTCTGAAGTGTCTCTCAAGGGACTGATAGTTGGGCGCCGGGCTTCCATGTGGATGACAGATGCTGTCATGCTGACCATCCGCCCAAGGCGCCTCGTAGCCTAAATTACGCGATCACATGACCTGCACGACGCGAACCAAACAAACGCCGTCAAGTCTTGCTTGAACTTGAACTTCGCTCATCACTATGGACGGTAGCGAAATGGGGCTGTTTGGTACGCTGCGGCTGATGAAACGGACGACAGATGAACAGGTAGCAGCATTCCCAATCGATGAGGAAGCAGTTACCTTTGGCCGCGACCCGACGTGCAGTGTGCGTCTCTATTACCCAGAGATCAGTGCTCTGCATGCAAAAATTGTATTTCAGGAAAGAAAGGTCTGTAAACCGTTTATCTATATTTACTGAACCGCTGGAACTCGCTAGCAGGCTTTTCTCGTCGTTCTTGGCGACGCAGGCCTCACCATCGACGGCTGCCCCGTGCTCCCATCCACCAACGCCTCACTTCCCACAACAATTCCCGTCTCTAACAACTGCGAAATCGAGATACACAAGAAACGTTTTATATTCTCTTATCCGCCCAAGCAGCTACGTTCTCCGCTATACAACATCGATTCACCAGTTAAGCCTGAAAATGGTGGCGGCGGACGGAGAAAATTACGAATGAGCATGATCCACAGCGCTCAAGTATTCACCCCTCGTGGAAAACCCTCTTCAGATCCACTTGCAAACCTCCGAATTCTCCAGAGCCCACTCAAACAACTTGTGTCATCCCCGCGCAAGCCCTCTGCGCTAAAGAACTCCCACATCCCAGAACCAGAGGAAATAGAAGAGGAAATCGTGCTTGTGGAGTCTAACACTCCACATGTCGTACAGGAAGATAAGGATCTTGTTATCCTCGAGCATGTCGATGTTCAGGCCCTTCCTCCGCCCACCCCACCTGTGCAAAGGCCAAGGCCAAGTATGAACATATACAAGACTCCGAACAAGCGTACTCGCCCCTCATTGCACCGTGCTGTACTTATTCGCAGTGTACATCGCGCCGTCATGGCACGTGAAGAAGAGGATGAAGAGAAAGAAGTCGAGGAGGTGATTGTAGGCGAGACGGCTGTGGAGGAGGGTGAGGAGAATGAGAATGGTAACGACGACGAATCAAATGACAAGCACGAAGGAAGTGCAGGGATCGAGCATGAAGAATCTGACGAAGATGGAAGTGGCGCAGACTCAGACACCGCTGAGGAGCCTACTCCTCAACCAAGCACATGGCGCCAATCTCTCAATGCCGTGCGTGCACGCGTTGTATGGCCTTTCCGCTCGAGTTCCACCGCGCCCGAAGAAAACGATGACGACGATGACCAGCAAGATGAGGATGAGGACGAGGTAAACCTCTCCTTTGTTTCTATTTGTCATGCTAACCACGAACACCAGCACGATCGAATGGACATTGATCAGGACGCACAGCCCCCGCCCCCATCCTCCTCCCCACCTCCTACTTACATGGCACCCCAAGCCCAACCACACATTACACCTGCAAGAGCCCCACGACCTCTGGGCTCATTTATGACGCCCCAAGTATCGCACCTACAATCAGGCATCAACGCTGGAATTGGCCGCGGTGCGGGACGCAACTCTTTTGGTGGAGCGTTGCGCGTACCGTCGCCTTCTAAAGTGTCTGCACCATCTGGTCCTGTAGAGACATGGGGAGGTGCTAAGAGAGTACGCGTCGAGCCGAAGTGGCGCATTGGAGATATTGAGGTGCGAGGTGTGGAGGAGGTGAAGGAAGAGGAGAAGGAAGGGACAGGATTTGGGAGGGCGCGGGTGAGTGAGGAGGAGAGGAAGGTGAGTACATGCGTTTGCTTTTACTTTTCTGGAAGTTGGGAAATGGCACGGAGGGCGCAGTTTGAGTTTCATTTGGAGTGGCCCCTCTATGAGCTTGGATTGTTGTGATACTACAGGGCCCATATATATTGCTGCTTCCTGGCATGTCCCTTGTCGTCTCTCTTGACCTTCTTTGCTTGCAACATTTCTCTCCCGATGACGCGTCCTCCAGCTAACCACCAACATACAGGCCATCCAAGAACGCCGTAAATCAGCGCTCACTACCCCCGACCCTTTCTTTGCACAGGTACCAGGGCTGCGACGGCAGTCTGTCGCACCCCCTACACCCTCTGCCCCGAGTGACAGTAACACGCAACGGAAACTCCCCTCCCTATTTGATTCTGCCGTCCGTACTGTTGGTGAGCGTAGTGCATCTCCCACCAAATCAGGCGAGAGGAGTGTATCGCCGACCAAATTCGGGGGGAGAAGTACATCTCCTACGAAAGCTCCCATACATTCGGGCCCCTCATCCCCTATAAAGCTTTTCTCTTCTCCTGTGAAATCGTTGGAAATGCCTGCAAAGGCGCATACGCCTTTCGGGCGCCCTCCATCGCCTTTGAAGGCACCGCTGACGCCACATAGTGAGGAGGATGAAGAGGACACGCGAAGTTTATTGGATCGGATGAAGCGAACTGTGGAGGAGATGAAACGACGTAGGAGTTTGGGTCCATTTGGGGAGGATGAGCGTGAGTACGAGGAGGATGGCGAGGATAACAACACAGCGGACGCTGAGCAGCGTATGGATGTTGAGGAGAACGCAGAAGAAGACATCGATGAGGAACAACAAACAGGCGAGGAAGAAGAAGAAAACAGCGATAAAGAGAACGGCCTTGCATCCTCGCTCCGAGAACCTCGGTCCTCTTCACACCCTGAACCTGACCTCGAGATGACTGACTCATCCGAACACATGCCTGCACCTCTCTCACCCACACGCATCGCGCTTGACCTTGATCTCGAACTGGAGAGGACACCACTACCCCAGCTCACGCGTCCCACCTCCCGGCCGCAGCACAAGAATGCACCGTCGTTTGCGGGGCCGCAGACACCTGCCCTCGCATCACTCAAGCATCTCTTCCCTCCGCCAGCGCCAGTGCCAAGTACGCCAGCAGTGAAGAGCATGCGTTCGCTGTTCCGCGGAGCTGGCAAGGGTATCGGGATGGAAATGGAAACAGATATGTTGGAGGGTGTTGGGGAGATGATGGTTACACCTGAGGGGTATCGAGCAAGTGTTAAGGATGTGGATGAAGGGGAGGGTGACATGAAACGGGAGGAGCAAATGAACAGGAGAGAGACGGAGGAGCAACGCAAACCTGTGAAAACTACCTCCCGCAAGACCCCTGTTCCTGCTTCTGGTCCTGGGCCTACGACGACAGCAGCTCGTCGTCGCACGAGAACTACTACGGCCACGGGGGCTACTGCCTCCAAGGAGAGGGAACCACCGACTTCCAGGACTGTTTCGCGTGTGGAGGCAACGGCCACGAAAAGGGCACCAATCGTACTTCCAAAACGTGCAGAGAAAGAGAAAGAAAAGGCAAAAATGCCAGAACCAGCACCAGAGCCAGCACCCAAACCAGATGCAGGAGACCAAGCAGAAGAAGATGAGATTCGAGAGATTCCGCCTCAACCTATCGCCCAAAAGAAACCTGCGAGACCGCGTCTGCTTCGTGCGCGCAAAGGGATCACAACTGATAATTCGGTATGTATCCTCCTGATTGGTCTTATGGATAGCTAATCATAAGTTGTTATTTAGGACGAAGAGCCTGCTGCTGCACCAAGGACGCGAGATGCCAGTACTGAGCCTAGGATGCGTCCTGCTAGTACCGAGCCTAGGGCTCGTGTAGCTAGTACCACAACGGCGAGAAAAACGAAAGTAGACGTTGTTGAAACAGTAAATTTTATTCCTTCTTCCTATCGCAATCCCATATCTCATTTCACTCCCACAGGCCCCCAAAACCCGGGCAGCCCGCAGCCGTGCCACACCCGCCCCAGTCGCTCGATCTGAGCCTGCGAAAGCACGCCCACGAGTTCTTGCGAAGCCCAAGGTCGCAATCACAACAAGTCGTGCCCCCTCACGGAGCAAGATGCGTAGTACGGAAGACGACGACGATGCTGATGGGGATGACCCTCTTGATTCGATCGCGCAGCCTGAAGCTCCAGCTCCCATACAGAGGGCAAGACGCACGCGGGCAGTGACCGCACCTGTGAAAGAGGAAGACATCGACGTTTTAGTTCCTGGGAAGGCGAAGAGCACAACGACGACCCGTAGGCGTGCAGTAACAGCGGTGGATAAAGAAAATACCCCGTCGAGTTCGAAGGAAGATGAGGCTGAGCGGAAGAAGGAGGTGGAGGTGAAGCGCACGACGCGGGCGACGAGGTCACGAGCTTGAAGTTGTGTCGAACTTCTGGATTTTGTTTGTTTAGTCGTCTGTTCTAAATCTCTCTGCCAAACAATTGTACTAATCACCTTACTACGTATGTTAAGTGTTAGGGTGACATGTATCAAATATGAATACTACTAGTGTACGCGGACGAACTGGCTATGCTGACTTTCTGCTGACTCAGCCCTCGTCTGAACTCCGGAGGACTTGCGAGTATGTCATGCGCCGTCTGCCAGAAATATCTAGTACATCTACTTTCTCCCACTCGTCCTCGTCGGTATCACTGCAGTCATCATTGATGGGTATGACTTTGGGGTTCGAATCAAGGATCTCAAAGTCCCCCAGTCGGGTTTTGGCTATGTTCAGTTTGATTCAGTACTTCGTTCAAAGGTTATGATGAATATAATGCGCTTCACCTTTGCGCTGGTGCTTGGAGGGTAAAATCTGCGCGCCATCACAGAGGGAAAACGTTGTGCTAAATGACACAGGGGTACAAGCCTCTAATGCATCGTATTCCTCAGCGTCGTGAACGTTATCGACCGAATAATCGTCGACCGCAGTTGCGCAAATGTAGCCCCTGCTTTTCCAAGTGGAGCCATCGCCACGTCCGGGATTTCGACGCAGGATGGATCCATTAGCGCGTTTTCGGGAATGCTGTGCCATAGTCTATTTAGTGAGCGCCTCCCAGGGCAAGATAATCACTGCATACCTTTTTCTCCCATGCCCTGGCGCTGAGGGGTGGCATGTCTGTGTGGTGTTTAGGAGGGGGAAAAGTCGGTGCAGTGTTAGTCTGAGTAAAGGGCCTCCCAAGGCTTTTATGTTTGAGAAAATGAGTCAATAGCTTGACTGACTTTGACTAATGCGGAGCATGTTTGATTTGCGTGGAGCCGAACCTAAGCGGAGTCATTGACACACGGAAGCGATGACTACTTTGACTGTCGACTCATCGTCGGTCACTATGATTGGACGTGGGCCTACACAGCACGACAATAACTTTAGAGCGGTGTAAAATAAACAGGGAAAACCGACAATCTAATTAATAGCCTCCGGTTTTTCGCTAACAGGTTCAGGTGGTGTGTCGCAACCAGTGGAAAACTCGATGACACGAGTATCCCGAATGCGAGTGGTCTTACGGCTATTAAGTCTGTGTCTGTGTTAGCTCTGGCTCTAATCGACCCGCCTGAGAGAGTGACTCACGCGGCCAGGAGCGAATTTGTATAAACTATTTTGAAATTGAGCAACATACGTAAATTAAGATGTGAAAAGCAATGCTCACCATCAGCTAGAACGTTATAAACAGCAGTCCATAAGACTAGAGTGGAAATTTTCAAATATGATTCCAGAGCTATGACGAATTGCCTCACAAGTGTTCCGCATGGCACAAAACTATTGACATTAGCAGCACTCATCACAATCGTTATTAAAAAGACTCACGAAGACAATAACTAAGACAGAAGACATGCTGTGAATATGAACCTCATGGTCAAACCTTCGTATGTAAAGTTTGCTTACCTGGTGGCGAGACCAGTTTCAATTGCCCAAAGAGTTAGACGATCGGCAATATTATGTATTCTGAAAGGGAATCGTTTAGAGGAGAGAGACCCTGAGATGGAGCAGCTTACTGGTGAACTGTGGTTCGCCTGCTTTCACGCTGCAGGAAATACACCAGACCAATCGTGATCACCAAATCGCAAGCAGCGGCTGCAACGAGAGTCAGGATTGTCAACCAATTTTGTGCGTTTTCCGTTGTTCTATTCGTGGGAATGTCCAGTGCCTTGGCTGCATCTACCAAAGTGCCGGTAAGATTCAATATGCTGAGAATGCCACAAAACGCGGCGACCGTCCTGCTTCCTGAGAATTTGAACAACCTGTAGATGAAAAACATCTGCATAATTAAGTCGAATGGAACCGTGCTTGAATCGGTCGTTACCTACCTGAACAAGAGTGCTGATCAGGGGTGTCAGGACGATATTTGCGTCCCGAGAACTGGAGAATATGGTCACACCGTCAGGATTCTCGTAACCTGTAACGGTCAGGGTCCATGTCCAATACATGATGCAAATGATATGTCCAAATGTGAGCATCCTGAGATGAATCAGGCCTCGAGGTCGATATCGAGATGCATCGATACATACATCACGACTGCCACCTACAAGTTCAATTAGCTTTGACTGGAAGCAAGGCAAAGATAACGCACCAAAATTTGGAATACTCTTCTATCACCTGGAAAACGCTTATAGTAAGTGTATGTTTGCATCGTCGAGCAGCCAAATAAGTAGCCAGCGATCATCGATCCAACCACCGCTGGTCCAATAGTTATTGCTGCTCCAGACATTGTGGAGGTAAGGTTAGCGTATTAGATCGACCCAGATTATATATATTCATGCGGGCCTCGTATGCTGTTCGTAAGTTACATTAGCATGATGACTCTGCGAGGCGTCAATCTGTCACTGAGTGGGTACGCGTACGATACTGATGATCAGCCGCAAGGAAACTAGATGCCGAGCTCCGCACTACAGCATCCATAGAATCCATCAAAAAATAGTGTCGGGAACGAAGATCTTGCGTCGTATCTCTTCAAGTTCAACCAAAAAGGTAAAGTTAACTCATAGAGTCGGTGCTCAGCTGTGCTATGATAAGTAGCGGTAGCCAAGCTATGTTGCTCTGTGTTACCTAGGCGATGATGCGTGAGTAAGCCAGCGGGAATTAATATTCACCCCTTGACGTTACTGTACCTGGTTAGACGAAAGTCAAGACTACGTATGTAGTTGTTTGATGTTATTGAATTCGGAAGTCGCTGACTCATCCATCTATAATTACCCTTTTCTGACTCGGTTGCTTCGAATCACGTTGATCTTACTTAGCGGTACTTACACTTGTCTCTCGAACAATGTCCCAAACATTCTCGGATGCTGAAATCGAAGAGGAGCAAAAACATTTCTCTAATGTCATCGCAACATTCCAGCAATATGCCCAATACTCGGCAGGTGTTTTTAATCATCACGCACCGCACTATCCTTATGCATCGCCTGCTCGTCCGACATATTCAGCTAGCAGCCAATAACAGGCGACGAAAAGACATTTACACGCTTCCTCAGGGTGACAAAGATCTTCTCGATGTCCTTGGGTACCGACAAAAACTTCAAGAAGTGGATAGAGCCATTCTGGCCAATGCAGAATTCTTGAAGCTGATTGTTGCAAACCCCGAGATCTTCGGCCATGATCTCGACTCTCCTAAAGATGCAGATGAGGACAAGGCTGGCTGTGGGACTTTGCACGAGCATTCGCATGGTTTGTAGTTGTACGAGGAAGAATCCGATTTGTGCCTAACATTGTCAATGTTATGCAGGTGACGCACATTCACATTCTCATAGTCACCCGCACCCCCACAATCACTCGCATGACTATTCGAATGTCAGTCAGCATCAGCGAAAGTACAAACCTACGGACTTCGACATGGACAAGTTGCGAAGCACCCTGAAGCAATTTGTACGAGACTGGAGTCAGGAGGTAAACTTATAATTCTGCCCTTTTTCAGCGTATATAACCTGGGCTTATAATACAGGGAAAAGAAGAACGCGAAACGTGTTATGTGCCAATGAAAGACGCGCTAGTCGCGCATTTCTCAGACAAACCATCTCCGGAGTTAAGGTTAGCTTAGGCTCTAAATTCTCCTCTTGACGATATAGATGCATCACTCCACCAGGAAAAATATCCGGGTGCTCGTTCCTGGTGCAGGTCTTGGCCGGTTGGCTTATGATGTTGCGAAATTAGGTTTGCAGAGTTCATGTATCTCTCTTCTGAATCGGACTTGATCAATCCGCTAGGGTTCGCCTGTCAGGGAAATGAATTTTCTCACTATATGCTTCTTGCATCTTATCTTATTTTAAACAGGTGAGAAAAGCAGGGATCTGAGTGTACTGGCTAAACATTTGGTTTTGGTCATAGGACTGACACAATTGGACAATACACCATATACCCTTACGTCCATTCTTTCTCCAACCTTCCTGACCGCGACGCGATGTTACACCCAGTGAAAATACCTGATGTCCTTCCCTCGGCCCTACCGGCTGGCTCGAATTTTTCCTTAGTTGCGGGTATGATTATTGACAGGTCCTTTTAGTATCGTAGCTTCTCAACGTTTCAGGCGATTTCGAGGAGATTTATGGAGCAGAATACGAGGAAGGCGATGTCGAACCACAGGCGGGGCAATGGGACGCTGTTCTGACATGTTTCTTCATTGACACTGTGCGGAATCGTTTCTGTTCAGGTGTATTCTATCCTAATGAAGCTCCTTCAGGCGAAGAATATTGTCAACTACCTTCGTATAATCCACAGGATATTAGCACCTGGTGGAGTGTGGATTAACATGGGTCAGGACGGTCGTTTCGTCTCAGTTCTCCTGCTGACCACACATCAGGTCCGCTGCTCTGGCACTTCGAAAATAATGCAACCAATGATCCATCCATTGAACTTGATCTCGAAGAAGTCAAAATACTGGCTCGAAAAATCGGCTTCGTGATATCTGTAAGTCTTTATATCGCATTCCGCTGTGAAAATCTGACGAGGGCGATCTACTATCAGGATGAGCGAATGATAGACACGACTTACACGAGTAATTCCCGGTCCATGCTGGGATACGTTTATAAAACTGCTTTCTGGACGGCGACGAAAGCTTAACGATAGATGCACCATGAGCTTCTCGTTGACACGCATTACTATGGTGCAGCCTTGTGTGCGGCAGGTAAATGGTAGCAACTTCGGTTGATGTCGGGTTCAGATGGAGTGTGCAAGATACGTGCGTGTATTCGTTGTCCGCTCATTTCTAGTATCAGCAATCACATTGTAGCTCTTAATACGCTCTGAGATAGGTATTTCTGCGCACCCATCACGAGGCTCAGGTAAGCAAAACAAGTTGAATAGCCATCCTAGCAGATTCAGCCCTGTGTAGAACTCAGCGGGAGGCAACCAAACCAGTCAAGTTCATACTATGAGATCGATAACGTGCCCATCATGCATCCCCTCGCCCTGCTTGGATCTCTTGCTGCATCTTCATCTCTTGCTTTTTATTCCTCATTCTCTGGCTCTCTCGGATCCCAAAACCATCTTGAAAGATGCTCTGGACCTCCTCGAGGCTCAACCCAGCAGTCTCAGGGAAGCAGAACAAGCAAAATAACCATCCTAAAAGGCACAGCCCTGCGTAGAACCCAAATGCACCGGCAGGGGTAATTTTTGCCATGAGGGAGAGGTATGTAGAGCCGATGAGAAGGTTGCCAGCCCAGTTCGTCGCAGTCGAGAGCGATGTGCCAATGCCGCGGACTGCATGAAAACGTCAGTGCTGAACTGACAGACAGGGGAAACAATGACTTGACCTTCGAGACCAAAGAGCTCGCCTTGCTGCCACGGGACGTTTCCCAAGCCCGTTGCATACGATGCGACGAAGATGATCATCGAGAGAAGAACAATCGCTGACCATGTTCTGGAGTAAGACGCGCCACTGACTAGATCGCCACCTGTATGCAGTGTCATATCTACCAAGTCCAGGTCTGTCACCTGACCTATCGTGCAATTAATAGAGAACATACAATGGAACGCGATGCTGGCAAGGGTGAGACCAAAAACCATGCCGGGTGCAGAGAACACCATGATCTTCCGTCGTCCCACGATATCAATATACTTCAACGCAAAAAGTGTGAAGATGAAATTTGTTCCACTGATGATCAGCCCGACCGCTGTAGGCTGGTTGAACCCTATCTCCTGGAAGAGCGATGCAGAGTAATACATGAGCGTATTGAATCCACAGAGTTGTTGGTACGCTTGCATGCCGCATCCGATGACTTTGCAACGTCAGTACGGCAAGACTGGGCAAGCAATGGGTGGATCTTACTTAGTGCTCTACGATTTACGGGAACGGTGATCATGGAGTTGAATCGCTCGAAGAAGGTTGTGGAATTTGCGATGTCGATACTCTGCTGTACTGATGCGCGGAGAACCTGGAGCTATGAGGTGGTTCAGACTATCTGCTAGTGCTTGGCTGACCAAACGCTAGGAATACCTGTAAATCAATCTGTTCAGCCGTGGCTTCCGAGTAGACACGTTCTAACACTCTGTGCGCGGCCTCTATATTGCCCTTCCGGATAAGTATCCTTGCTGCACAACGAAGGCCATTGTTAGCCATACCTCGGAAAATGACGCTATACAACCACAGAAGAAAGAAACTCACGACTCTCCGGTAAGAACGCCAAACATATCAATTGAATACCAGCTGGGACGGTACCAAGTCCAACCATCCACCTCCAACCACCACTCACATTTGCAAAGCCTGCATCGATTCCATAAGCAACTACCTGCCCAAAAGTGATCATTACAACGTTCAACACGACCATGCGCCCGCGCATGCGTGTAGGTGACAGCTCTTGTATATACAGAGGTGCGATGCACGATGCAACACCCACGCCGATACCGATGAGGAACCGGCAGCCGATCTAGCAATATTCAAGTTGGTGGTCAGTGTGTGGTAAATGAAGGCGCATGGAGAAGGAAACATACCATACTCCATACCGTATGACAGACTGCCTGTCCGAGAGCTCCGCCGACGAAGATGATGTCTGCGATGCCAAGGGCGGGTCGACGGCCCGTCCAGTCTGACATGGCACCAGCAGCAAGGCCCCCGAGTAATGCGCCCAATGTGGTGGCTGACGTGATGAATTCCTAGAATGACGTGGTCAAGTGATCATGGAATTGGGTCTTGGATATGCGGCCCACCTTCTGTCCATCCGATAATTCAGCCGGGCCAAGGTCTCCGTTGATGGTAACTAGAGTACCAGAGATTACACCAGTATCATAACCTGTTTATGTATCGTATGGTCAGTCGTTTCATGAAAGTGAAGCACACGGGTGACGGCCCATACCAAATAACAAGCCAGATATAGTGCAACAAGCCACAAGAAGCCAGACAAACCAAGTGGTGTTTTTCTCGACCTCTGCTACAGCTGCGTATTGCGAAATATCTGCAGCGGCGTTTCCTCGAACTTCATACAACTCATCTTGCGTCTTGTCTTTCGTTTGGCGCTTCTCGTCAAAAGAAGACTGGGTCATAATGGAAAATGTAGGCGTCAATGAGTCCGCTGACCACAACTTTGTTTCTGAAACGCGTTCTTATACCTGGTCAGGCGTCTGGTGGAGTTAGATATGATTCGGAACATCATGGGGTTTCTACAACTGGTTTTCATCAGACAATTTCTGGTATTATAGATCACGTGGAGATACTGTGGCCAAGTTGCGGTGATTCAAATCACGCTGATAGCTAAATGCGCACTGGATTATTATTAGTGAGTCCGAGACTGTCCGGTGTCAAGAAATGTACGTAGCAGCCCCGCTTCACCTGTCTCGATCACTACAATCGCAGGTTGCTGTTTCTGGATAGCTATCTCATTCTAGATCTGATCCATTTCAAATAACTGCTCAGTCAATAGCATCGACGTCACAATTGTTGGTTAATTCTCATACGCTGACACCACTTGCCAGCGAAGTGGTAATCGATAGTATTAATGCTACTATACTACAGCGTTCTCTCTCACATGTATGCGTCGTACTCCATGATTCCATCCATGAACTCGCTGTTGAAGCTCTCACACAAGCTCAAGCCTTGTTGCAACCATCACTGTAGGCTAATGGTGAGAACAATTCCTAGTTATCATCAAATACAATACTATCGAGTCGGAAGTGTTCCAAGGTGGTAACGCTTGACGCGGAGCCATAGACCCGATGAAGTTTAGCTGCAGCAATAGCAAGGGAACATTGTGTCTTTCTTTCGAACTTAAGACTGATATCTTGGCATAGTTGGACTACTGTATCCTTTGCGATCCCTCATATACGAGCGGAGGCTAGGTTTCCATAGAAAGTCCTAGACACAGAATTGGCCATGAAACCACGAAACACTCTTCGCCTTTGCACTGTTCAAAGCTTTGCTCTTGGTAGTTGGATTGAATCCACGATAGCATCTGGATTCTCGTAGTGAATGCAGTGGCCGATGCCCGGAAGAACTCTGACATTCAGTCTCTCAACGTCACAAGGGATGTGCTCCAAATCACAAACGGCGCCGGCCTCCGGATCTGATGCCAGCACGGTGATCTTCACATGAGGGGGGATGTTTCTAAGCAGGCCACTGAAAGACCATGGCTCGTTATGCTGTTCATCACAACGGCAGAAGTGTCAGCAACATTCACCATGTCCACAAGTTGCAATATTACCGAGAATATGCCCTCAACAGTGGTACGGTCGCACATTGAAACTCCTAATACACGTAACACGCAGTCACGTCGTGACCAACCACGATCATCATCTATCTCCTCGGTGGACCTGATATTCGTGACCTCATTCAGAAACCAACCTCTATGCAGTTCCCTTGCCCCCTCGATCTCGAGGGGTGGATCCAGGAGTATGACAGCAGTTTGTTTCGTTTTGGGCAAGAATTGCAAGAGCGACAAGGTTACTGGGCCTCCAAGTGAGTGACCTACAATCACGTCGTAGGATGTGTCTTGGATGAAGTATGGTCGGAGATCCTCTGCAAGGGTGGATATACGGTAGTCAGTGCCTCGTCTCCATGCATGCCCGAGGAGATTCGGTGCCACAACAAAGAATCCTATTAAGCATGTTGTTGAAAACAGAGCATCATCGACATGGTATCACGAAACCTGACCTTCTGCTACTAATAGTTGAGCGAGGCCCTCCCATGCACCCGACCATTCAGTCAACCCATGAATAAGCAGAGCTTTCTTGGGAGCAGTGGGAGAACCCCACTGGGACGCAGAAATTGAGGGGTACATACTAATATGGCTTCAGAATCCAAGTCTGACTTGCAAGATCGAGGGAGGCACAAGAATGAAGTGTGCCTTTAAAAGGCGTACAGCACATACTGACCAGAGTAGCAGTCTGACACCGAGACCTTATTGATAGGTGCCACGAATCACCCCTTCATCAAAAGAAGCACCCTGCGGCTAACGGAAAACCGGTTCCAGTGACATGACGTGTCTGCTTGAATGCAAGAGCCACCGGGGTCAACTCGGCTAAATGAAGGACAAACTATTATTCGAGTAGACAGATATATGCTCCTGCCTTGAACGAAGTGACGCAGATAATTTCCTCGGGAGCTCAGTTCTTCCATCCAAAGAGCCGCATCTGCCTCATGATATAGATAGCCAAGGCCGCTATCTGCGCGCCATTGAGACATGACAATCCTGCCAACGACAATTGAAATCAGGAAGCCTTCCGAGTTGCAAATGGTGCTAGATCGCGGATCAACAAGCTCGTAAAAATAGAGACACGCCAAGGCCGCACCCTTCGTGATCTATTGCTGCAAAGGATCACCATGAGGCTTTCAAAGCACGTCGCTCTTATTTATGCCCTCGCAGCAGGCAGTGTTACTGGTTATGTCTTTCCTGATTGCGAAGGTGGACCTCTAGCAAGCAACGCAATCTGCAACACTGCTCTTGACCCCATTACGCGGGCGACTTCCTTGGTCAAGCTGTTCACTGTTCCAGAGCTGATTAATGATACTGTCAACAGATCTCCTGGGGTTCCTCGTTTGGGTTTGCCAGCGTACCAGTGGTGGTCGGAAGCCTTGGTGAATGATAATAGTTTAACAGAATCTCGGAGTCTGCCGAAACTGACTTGCTTGTGTCCAGCACGGAGTGGCAAACAGTCCAGGTGTTAATTTCTCGACGTCAGGCGAATTCAGCTATGCGACATCGTTTCCCCAGCCGATCCTTATGGGTGCTGCTTTTGACGATGAGTTGATCAAGTCTGTTGGAGGCATTGTGGGTATGGAGGGACGTGCCTTCAATAACTACGGGCGCGCGGGTCTAGACTTCTGGACACCAAACATTAATCCGTTCAAAGACCCTCGATGGGGCAGAGGTCAGGAAACACCTGGAGAAGACCCGTACCACCTCTCCCAATACGTGTTCAACCTCGTGGTTGGCTTGCAAGGTGGTCTTGACCCAAAGCCTTACTACCAGGTCGTTTCCACCTGTAAACACTTTGCGGGCTACGATCTCGAGGACTGGGATGGCACTGTTCGATATGGCTTTAACGCAGTGATCACTTCTCAAGATCTCGTGGAATACTACCTCCCCTCATTCCAGAGTTGTTATAGAGATGCCAAAGTTGGTGCTGCCATGTACGTACTACCACAACTCCTTGCGCAGTAGAGTTATGTCGACCCATTCTACCTGTTGATAATGCAGGTGCTCGTACAATGCTATCAACGGTGTTCCTTCTTGCGCAGATGCGTACTTGCTTCAAGATATTCTCCGTGATTTCTACGGCTTCGCACAAGACCGATGGGTATACTCAAAGTTACTTTACTTGTGTATAGTGAGTTGACGACTTGCGAACAGGTCACGAGTGATTGTGGTGAGTAGAATATGGATAGTTACTTGGCCTCATGATCAAGCTTCGCTCTCCAGGTGCCGTCCAAAATATTTACTCTCCCCACAACTATGCTACCCCTCAACAGGCTGTCGCAGACGCACTCAAGGCAGGAACTGACCTAGATTGTGGCTCCTTCTATGGAGAGTGGTTGCCAATCGCATACAAAGAGTCTCTTATCACAGAGACCGACCTACACACAGCTTTGGTTCACCAATACGCCTCGCTCGTCCGGTATGGCGCCGTCCTGCATGACAGTATTTTTTGCTGATACAGTGTTTCAGCCTCGGTTACTTTGATCCAGAAGAGCGACAGCCTTACAGAACATACAATTGGAGTAGCATCAATACTCCTATCGCTCAATGGCTTGCATACCGAGCTGCCGTGGAGGGTATTGTTCTCCTGAAGAACGACGGTACTCTACCGCTCTCGAGTAGCATCAAAAACATTGCTTTGATCGGCCCGTGGGCAAACGCAACCACCCAGATGCAGGGCAACTACTTCGGTGTTGCTCCCTATCTTATCAGCCCCGTCATGGGTGCGATGGATGATGGCTATAATGTCACCTACGTGTTGGGCACTAACATTACATCTAACGACACGAGTGGATTCGCTGCTGCTGTTGCGGCTGCAAAGGAGGCAGACGCTGTCATCTACGCTGGGGGTATCGATCTCACCATCGAGGACGAGGCCCTGGATCGCTACTCGATTACTTGGCCCGGCAACCAGCTTGACCTTATTGCTGAGCTTCGGATGATAGGCAAGCCTTTGGTCGTGGTGCAATTTGGTGGCGGACAACTTGATGACTCCATTCTCAAAGGCAATGCTTCTGTCAGCGACCAATTTCTCTTTCTAGTTCAATTGCTCAATAGTTATTTTAGATCAATGCACTTGTTTGGGCAGGTTACCCAGGTCAGAGTGGTGGAAAGGCTGTTTTCGACACCCTCAGTGGCAAGGTTGCGCCTGCTGGGCGCCTTCCTATCACGCAGTACCCAGCAAGTTATGTCAATGAGATCCCTATGACGAACATGAACCTCCGTCCCGATTTAACGAGTCCAGGCCGTACCCATATCTGGTACACCGGCATGCCTGTCTATGAATTCGGATATGGTGAACACTACACTACATTTTGTTACAAATGGGTCCGAGCCCCTGCAAGATCATACAGCATCCAGGCTCTCATTGATGGAGGGAAGTATGCTGCATACTTAGACGTCGCACCGTTTGCTACGCTTGCTGTTAGTGTAACGAACACCGGAAACAGTATGTGAACTATAATTTATCTCATCCTACCACCTCATTTCCTTATCTTCAGGGACATCTGACTATGTTTCCCTTCTTTTCGCCAGTGGCATGTATGGAGATGCTCCCCACCCTAACAAGGTTCTTGTCAGCTACACCCGCTCTCACGGCATTACGCCGGGCACCACTGCAACAGCTGAGCTACCGATTACACTTGGCAATCTCGCAAGAGCAGATACCGACGGTAACTTTTGGCTCTATCCTGGCACTTATGAGCTTGCGCTCGACACTAGTGGAGTTTTGACCTCCAAATTCAAATTGACGGGAAGTGCTGCACGACTCACTTCCTTCCCGCAAAACACCATGACTTCATAATGTCGTACGGCCCTCAAGGCCTTGTGATTGACGCTCTGCCATGATTTTGACGTGTTTGTCACATGGACAATTGGAAATTGATGCTCCGAGCAACTACTAGATTCGATGATCTTCGCCGTGGGTCCGTAGTCAATATATTGTTAGATTCGAAGCTAAAGGGAGTGCGGCGTAAGAAGCAGTGGCTCTTCCAATCAGCTGGTGCCGGGCGCCTGTTCTTTTCGTACAGTAACGATATCTACGATAATATGGGTGAAGATTCTTGCACTTTCACTGGTCTCCCAGCCCGTAGACGCCATGGCTTCAACAGGCATGCCAAGGGGTACTGCCATCACCATGTGATTAACAAGTACTGGAGGGTGCTCTATACGGTGAGCATTGCAATGGGTTACCTTGTCCCATACCGGGGGTTGACACTTCTTCAGGCTTTTTTGTTTTCATGTTTTTGGACACAATTTATTCTTTGGCCTACAACAGGACATCAATCGCCCATCATCTAATGCCATTTGCTGAGTGAGACTGAACTGTCGGGCCGCACCTCCACTTCTCATACCTCCCGATGGTGGCTGTTACCGCTGAATGTCAGAGACATGGCGCTACTAGCTTTCGGCGTGGTTTGTCTGATGGTAACCGATAGCGTTATTATCAACACTGTTCTCTCTCGCATGCGTGTATCGTACTACATGATTCCATGCATGAACTCGCTGTCGAAGCTCTCACACAAGCTCAAGCCTTGGGGGATTGTCGATAAGGTCTGCGATAGTGATGTTATACCAGCGACCGCATGGTTATAATGGCGAGTGAGAACGTTGTCATCAAAAATACAATGCTATTGAGTCGGAAGCGGTCCAAGGTGATACCTCTTGACGTGGACCCGTAGTAAACTTGAAACAGGAAGTCCTAGACACGGAATTGGCCATGAAACTACGAAACACACTTCTCCTTCGCACCTCTCAAAGCTTCGCTTTTGGTAGTTGGATTAAGTCCATGATAGCATCTAGATCCTCGCATTGGATGCAGTGGCCGATGCCCGGAAGAACTCTGACATTCAGTTTCTCAACGTCACAAGGGATGTGCTCCGGATCACAAAAGGCGCCGACCTTCGGATCTGATGCCAGCACGGTGATCTTCACATGAGGAGGGATGTTTCTGAGCAGGCCACTGAAAGACCATGGCTTGTTATGCTGTTCGTAACAACGGCAGAAGTGTCAGCAACATTCATCATGTCCACAAGTTGCAATATTACCGAGAAGATTCCCTCGACAGTGGTACGGTCGCACATTAAAACTGATAATACGCGTAACACACAGTCGCGTCGTGACCAACCACGATCATCAGCTACCTCCTCGATGAATTTGATATTCGTAGCTTCATTCAGAATCCAACTTTTAATCATTTCAGTTGTCCCCTCAAGCTCGAGAGGGGGATCGAGGAGTATTACAGCCGTTTCTTTCGTTTTGGGCAAGAATTGCAAGAGCGACAAGGCCACTGGGCCTCCAAGAGAGTGACCTATAATCACGTCATAGGATGTGTCTTTGATGAAGTATGGTCGGAGATCCTCTGCAAGGGTGGACATACGGTAGTCGGTCCCTCGTCTCCATGCATGCCCGAGGAGATTCGGCGCTACGACAAAGAATCCTATGAAGCATGTTGAAAACAGAGCATCATAGCCATGGTATTACAAAATCTGACCTTCTGCTACTAATAGCTGAGCGAGGCCCTCCCATGAACCCGACCATGCAGTCAACCCATGAATAAGCAGAGCTTTCCTGGGAGCAATGGGAGAGCCCCACTGGGACGCCGAAATTGAGGGGTACATACTAATATGGCTTGTATGATCAAAACTCTGCTAGCAGAAGCTGTTCGAGTGAAGAGGTTTAGGATTCAAGTCTGACTTGCAAGATTGAGAGAGGCACTAGAAAGGGAAGTATCATGTAGGGAAAAGTGTGCGTTCAAAGGGCGTACAGCACATACTGACCAGAGTAGCCATCTGACACTGAGACCAGGCTTTTCCCTATCAATAGGTGCCACGAACAACCCGACAAATGTGGCTGACGGAAAACCGGTTCGAACCGTGACGTGTCTGCTTAAATGCATCATCGTAAGCATTTCGGTCTTGGAGTATTTTGCTTGAAGAACTACCGCATGGCCTGTGAGGCAAGAATGTAAGCATGTTAACAGAGTATCTTTTGGACGAATGAGACTGAACAGCGACGCTGCGGCGAAATGGATCTGCGGACCCTTTACAATACCATGTGCCCCGATTTACCCACAGCGACTGTACTTGAGTCTACGGAATAGGAACTAAAGACCGACTATCACAGCTGACTCTGAAAATGTAATCTCACCCAGAGTCTACGCTTTCCCAGAGATTTGTACGTGCTTCTACCTTCACACTCGCACTCTGCCTTCTACCTTGTTCATATAGACATTTCGAAATTATTATGCTCCTAGCACTATTTGTTCGTCGCTGACAATAGGGTGTTACATATTGTTAGATCGACTTCGAGACTAAGGGGCGTGCTGCGCAAGAAGCTGATCTTGTTGTACGATGATAATGTGTATATATGTAGTGCTTGGTCAATTGTCCATCCAAGTTCCAGAAGGGGCCAATCTCGGGCCAATCAACGGACCAGAACAGCCACACGGAGGCATTTCGTCCCAAATACGGTAAGTACGAGATGTCGGGACGTTACGAGCGGTGGTGGTTAGATGCTCTTGCTTTCGTTCCATCATGAGTTCGCCTTATGCAAATGTGCCCCGACCCTCTCCACGACCGAGCCCATCTAGTCGGAGACCTTCAACGATTGCAGAGCTCTCAGAACGTGCTCTTTCCAACCTTTGGGATCCTTCGAAAGGTCTCAAGCAATGGCTCAAGAAAGCAGATGGCTTCCGGAAAGCTGGTAGAGCATATGCCGAGGCTGGTGAACTTGACGAAGCCTTCATGGAATATGCAAAGTCTGCGACGATAATTCTTGAGAAGCTTCCGATGCACAAGGAGTACTACACTTTACTGTCACCCACGCAACGCCACAATCTTGGTCTTGTGAGTAACTCGTGCCTGCTGCCTTTCTCGTCTCTTCCGATCATGAAACGCGTACTTTATCAAAGTACGATACGCTCTTCATCGATCCTTCGTAAAATTGATTTCGGTGCGACTCTGTCTAACTCTCCTTTCAGAACGGTCAACAAATTCTTCTTGATCTTGGTGAAATCAAACCAATCATCGTCGACCGCTATGAAAGATGGAGAATGCAAAACATTGAATATAGCAGACCATCGTCATCAACCGGTCCCCCAGAGGGGAGCAGGCACACGGAGTACAGGCGACAAGACGATGGTCGACGCTCCCCCTTTGACGATTCCGGATGGCTAGCACAAGAAGCAGTTCGTAGAGATGCTGAACGAAAGCGTGAGGAAAAGCGAAGAGGAGATGAGGCACGTTATTCTATGCGATCAGTCGAGACACAGCCACCGCGTCTACAGATTGATACCGGGAGCAAGAAAAAGGAAGACGCATTGGCAGCCGCTAGGCGCGCTGCAAACGCACAGCTATCCGATTCGACGTACTACAATCGCGAAGGCACCCCTTCTGAGCCTGTGACCCCTGTGAGTGCTGTGGAAAAACGGAGAGAGCATGACGAGTTCAGGAAGCATGAAGACCGTAGAAGAGACGAACAAGATGAAGTTAGACGAAGACGCAGGCGGGAACAAGAGGGTATTCTAAAACGTCAAGAGGAAGCAGAGTTCGCTGCGCGGGAGGCTCGTCGTAGCGTTGTTCCTTCTCCCATGCTTGCGCCGTCCGCAGGCGGCTCCCAGCGTTCGTCTTTTATGGATCCACAATTTTATGAAGACGTTGCTCCCCTTCTCATGCCTATCGAGAGCCCAACAAGGTCAGCGTCCTCGAATCTTGAATTTATACATATATAGACTTGGCCATATAGGAACCGTGCTACAACTCCAACAAGCTTGAAAACGTGAGTATCTCCTCGTCATTATTGGGTGTATCTCATTGTCCCTTCAGCCCGTCTTATCCTGCACCAGTAACCACAACATCGCCTATTCCACCGGATGGACATATTCAATACCCAGAACTCATGTCGCAACACCAGCTCAAGCAAGGCTACGCACCTTCTCTGCAATCAATGTTTAATTACCCCACTCTCAAGCCCACCAATCTTGTACGATCTTCCCTACTTTTCGTACCGGAATCTTCTCAACTGTCTACTAATCAACTTCCTGATCCATCCGTGGTTGTCTTACCGAGTCAGCCGGCGTCATACCCATACTCTCAGAATACGACGCGGTCCACTTCTGATGTCTACTTTGATTCTGCATCCCCGTATTCTTCTCTTTCACGAGCTCCTCAGACTGCGCCTCCACCCCCTCCCGCTCCCGTACGTCATATCGATGGTGACCGGTACCGGACTGCTTCTCAAGAGTCTGCACGGATTACCCGTAAAGCCAGCGATCCTGTCCAAGTACCCGACCTGAAGACTGTGAGCTTGCCACGAGAATGCCTTCCGCGGTTCCTGTCTATCGCATCGCTGAATACGGCACGAAATCGCGAAACTTGCGGACTATTGCTTGGAAAAGACAAAGGAAATAAATTTACTGTCACGACACTCTTGATTCCAAGGCAGCACTCGACAAGCGATACTTGCACTATGGACGAGGAAGAGCTCGTCCTGCAATTCACGGAGGAACGATCTTTGATTACCTTGGGATGGGTATGTTTCCTCCGGTCGTCCTGTGTATCTGCGTCTAACGATATTCGTTAGATTCACACGCATCCTTCACAATCTTGTAGGTCCTTCAATTTAGCACAGAACCTCTTGCTTACTGGCCCTTTACGAAGGCTTTATGTCGTCGGTTGATCTACATACGCATTCTGGATTTCAGCGTATGCTTCCGGAGTCCTTTGCCGTTGTTTGCGCCCCAAAATTCTCTCCCAAGTGCGTACCACATTGCTCATACCACTCGTGTCTTAATTCTTTTCACGGTTAGCTTTGGAATTTTCCGCCTCACCGACCCCCCAGGCTTGCAAACAATTTTAGACTGCAATGTTAAGGAAGCCTTCCACCCGCACCCAGAGGTGCCGATCTACACAGTGCGTAGCTTCTGGAGTGTTTCGTCCACAGCTATTGATTAGTTGTTTAGGATGCAGACAAGGGGCACGTGCAAATGAAAGACATCCCGCTGGAGATCGTGGATCTGCGATGATGCGTAGACGTTTTCCTGACTTTTATCTCTAATTTACAAACGCAGCATTTCTGACACTTGGCATCTGTACAATCCGCATCCGTTACCCCATACATGCACACGCCTTCGTATCGGATACTACAGCACTTGTAAGATGGCAGTCGTATCATCCATGTAAGGAACAGCCATGTCTACGTTAAGCATACATGAGACTCTGTCGATGTCTTCTGCACCCAGAGCGTGTCTTAACAAGTGCAGCATTGCCTCCCGGATGTCGTCTTTCACGACGTCACCTACTATTCCCACCCACTTCTGGACGAGAGTTGTAAGGGATTCAACGTGATCTGGGTCATCCATGTAAATGTCAACCAGCCCGTCGGAACACATCAAGATAAAGTCGTCGCGATCGCAACTTGACTGTTCATGAAGGTCGACATAACGGACGCTTGCAAGATTCGAGACGTATGGCGGGCTCAGATTTCGTGGAATGAAAGACTCAATCGCAGCAGCGACACGAAATCCCGGTTCTACATTTAAAAATATTTTCTCAGCGTAGATGCGAGGCAGTCTGAAGCTGTGGTCGCCAACAGCTTGACGCCGCATCACAATGAGATCAATTGATCTAACACATTCGGTAGGCTTACCTCTCGTGACAGCAAGATTACCGAGCACTCTATCGTCGAAGATGCATTCTAGTTCGCCAGGGTGTTGCTGTTTGATGCGATCGGCCTCAGCAGGGTTGTTGCCATTGTGATTATCGCTCAAGATGGATGCATTCCATTGTGAACTCGCGTCTCGTCTACTTCCGAGCACTGCTCCAAAGTGGATGTCAGTGATTTCCGCTTGAACCTTCACCTCAGCTTACCCACTAAGCCATCACCGAGATTTGACACCCAAAGATGTTTCTTTGTAGGGTCGACGAGCGTCAGTAAGATTGTAGGTCCCCTCAAGCAACGTAGGGCTTTCTGATGATTTAGTCCTCCGGAAGACTGGTCGTTGACCCGCGCTTTGACTGTTACATCTGACATCTTAGCGATTTCGTCGATTTCTTCAGGGAATATTTCGAGGAAGTCCTGTTTTATTGCTTCATCCACGTCAAAAATCGCTCTGGTGAGAACATCTGAAATGCCCTCCAAGTTGGTCACCGTAGGCAACAATCCAGCTATTGGAAGGGAGGGCAATTCGGCGACAAGGTAGTCAGCTGTTTCATGCCCTCCGTGCCCTGCATATATAGGAAGTGTTGTCACCTGTTCATGGCAGGGTGATACTTAACCGTGTCTAACTATACACAGTACATTTTGTAAGTTTGTTTGTAAACTATCAATCCCCTACAATTAAGCTTAACGGCTTCTGATTCCTTTGGTGATTCTCAGGCTTCCAAGAATAGCACTACCACCGGAAAAATGACCAAATTAGGATATTCCAATAATCTCACTATTCCCACATACCTCCCTGGCTCTACTGCTGCACCAGAGCTTTCCCCTTGCTCACTCATGTATATAAGTAGTAGAATGGCATGTAAATACATAAAATGATACAATAGACCGCTTTTTTCATTGTCTGAGAGCTTGTACAGCAGTCTACAGTGCTGACTACAATATGTGCATCCCAGGACTAAAACATATTCGCTTTTTTGCCCCTTTAGCAGGGAAGCAATTCTGGCTGTATATATCATATATTAGAGTGTTAATGAATATATTACACCGCTTGTTTGAGCCTCTGTAGTGTCCTACATCAGTAGATATGTTAAATTCATGAATACCTCTCAAAAACATAAACCAGTTCGCATTTTTTAGTGTTTAGGTATATAGACTGGTAAATATTATTTCTAACATCTCTTTACTAGTATATACATCATATCAAGAGTATAGGGTCAGTAGGATCAGTCCCTAGGGTGATATGTATTGTCATCTTCCTGGTGGTTCACTTCCTGAGAAACTTTTTCCTGCAGCTCCGGCCCTCCAGGATGGTAGGTAATCTTTTACTATAAACATATGGAATATATTTATCATAGTGCTGCCGCAGTCCAGTTCCGAACCTCGGTTCGAACCCGGACCTTTCCGAACTGGACTCATGGTTCGGTCACAGGTCCAGCATTTCTCTTGGACCGAACCCCCTGATAGGTCCAGGGTTCGGTAATTTCCTGATGCATGTGAACCGGTTCCAGACGAGTCCGGACCGGTTCGAACCTGTGCATCAAACACGAGTCCGGCCGTGTGGTTCTTGTGAGGCTTCCTGACAGTTCAAGTAGTACGCTCACCATCTTCTGCTAACAGTAACTAGATTACCCTCATCACTGTGCTTGTCGGTGTTTTGAGCTATGCAATTCATCCGAATCCAACTTGAAGTGCCGGTACTATGTTCATTTTCTGTCATGTTTGACGGATCACTGACTTCTAATGTTTTTTCTTTCAGAATATACCTACTACTGTGGTGATTCTCAGGTTCAACACCGAGTTTGTGCCATGGATTGTCAATATGATATGTCAAGGTGCGCAACTACGTCACATCATTTATTTACATCGCTCAAACTCAAAACACTTTACAGCACCATTCTATTCAATACCCTACTCTCTCCCGCATCGCCAAAGACTACCTCGCTATACAGGGATCCGCTGTAGCATCAGAACGAGCGTTTTCGAGCGGGGGCATCACTGGAACAGCACGTCGTAATTGCTTGCTGCCGATGACCTTCGAGGCTCTTCAACTGCTGAAGAGCAGTTATTGGCACGGCCACATCTCCGCGACAGCCCAAGCTGAGTTCTCTGCTCCATATGACAACC
Organism: Suillus variegatus; assembly: GCA_016647645.1. NCBI lineage: Eukaryota > Fungi > Basidiomycota > Agaricomycetes > Boletales > Suillaceae > Suillus > Suillus variegatus. Next base: position 277,836 of record JABBWF010000034.1, read on the forward strand.
ATGTTGTCCACGAAGAGTAGCCGTTGGCCCGTCGATAGTGTATTAATGTTACCTTGTACGTTTTTTGCAAATGAAAATTTAGCGTTCGATGGTCCGAACCCGTTCTGAACTCGAACCGAACCTTTGCGAACGCGTTCATATGAGTTCGGTCCAAGGTTCGTCCTAACTGTCTGAACCTGACCGGCGGTCGAGTTCGGGGTTCGCAGATATAGGTCAATGAACCTGACCGAACCGGACTTCGGCAGCACTAATTTATCACATAGGTATACCAGAACAATACCAGGATCCTTATCTACAATCCAAAGTCACTTCCTGCCTACAATGTACCATATTTTCGCATTTTTGAGGTTTTTCACTACATTCTCACTACATAGACTATACCAGCTGTTCATATATCACTTATAGTACATATATGAAGCCCTCCCAAGGCCAGGATCAGGTAGAAATATGTCAGAGTAATGATATCAAGCACATATCTCCTATTCTCACTGATAAGAATTCCCAGACATGAATATAGTAAAATATTATAATCAGACTGTCTTGGAGTACACTATATATACCAAGTAATACAGTCCTCGACTACCAGAAGGATCCATGAATAATTGACAGCAGGGGAATCCAATAGATAAGAAATAGGTTGTGGGAAAGTCAAAAAGTCCAAACATCGAAAAAGTACTATGCACCAACAGTCTATGCAAGGGTGGTCTGACCATAATAATGCAACAAATTGAGACCACAACACTTCCACATCACCTTTACCTTCACAACATATATTAGCATAGTATATATAAGTAGTTTACAATGTATTCTATACATTTTTAATGAAATCTTCGCCCTAGACAGGGTTGAAATATAACATTTGCATGATTGTGGGGTTTGCCCCTATATTGTAAGCATGGCTTACGCATCAGATGTACTGACAGACATACTGCTTATCCATCGAACGCGCTGATTGGACACTTCACTGTATTTGCTGCTGTTTATAGGATTCCTATGGACTCTTACTTATACCGCGCTTCTCTGATTGTAATTAGCTATCGCTTCTTACCCTGATCCGAATTGCATATGCTTCTACTCGTTATTTCTGTCTGAGTGTTTCTACCTCTTGGGTAGTTTCCACTTTTTTTTAACGACCTAGATAGTCGTAACAACCGTCTCAACCGTATCTCCCGAATAAGGAGATAAACCACCGTGATACAAACTGTCTTACCATCGCTCTGTACCGTCCGTCGCTCAACCGTTGGTTACACGTAGCCGCAGCCGACAAACCGTCACAGCTAACGAACCAGTCGTACCTGCGCAGCAGGAACCAGGGCCTCGGAATCACAGACGTCGCTGCACTTCAGACTCAGACTCATCATCATCGTCCGATTCAGACTCATTACCCTACACCGCATATACTCCTCCAGTAATGTCTACAACCAAGACTGCACGCGTTGATCAACCCGCCCCAACCAAACCACCCTTCCTGACGCCGGGGGACATCACTCCTGAGGTACTACGCACCTGGGAGATGGGCTGTCAACAGTACTTCAAACACAAGGACATTCCCGCCGACGAACAGGTAGGGAAGGTGGCGTGGGGCATGCAAGAACCATCTATTCAAGAGTGGTATCTGAATGACCAAGAACGCATGGACGATCTCACCTTCGCTGAATATATGGACGAAGTACGCGCGTACTGGCTTCCTTCAGACTGGGCCGACATCACTCGTCAGAAACTTCTATCCTCATGCCAGGGGAACAAAGCGTTCGCAGACTGGGCAATCGAAGTTCAAAGTTTGAACGCCCTTCTCCGTAATACCACGTCTCATCTAACAGAACTCAACCTCCGTTATCATCTTGAGGCGCATATGAACGCTGACCTTCGCACGGAATACAGAACGGAAAACGTCGGGGAAATCGAGGAGTTTCGTCCGTGGACAGAAAAGATCCGCCTCCTTGATGAAAAGCGTCTCCGCAACATCGCCAACCTCGAAGCAGCGTTCCGTGCAGAACGTCTGAAGAACGGAGTTGAGAAGAAGCTTACCTCATCCTCTCGATATAACTCCAAGACCGGACGCACGACGAGCGGGAAAGCAGGAAGTTTCGTGCGTGTACCACCTCTAACTGACGAAGAACGTTCTCTTCTCCGCGAAAACGATGGGTGTTTTAAATGCCGCGAGCCGTTCGCGAGACACACAACTGCAACTTGTGATAATGGCTTCCCAGACAGCGCCACGTACAAACCAGTAACGGCAGCTACCATCGCAGCAAAGAAGGGAAAAAGGAACGGGAAAACGGTAGCTTCTGTTGAGGTCGCAAACACTGTTGCGGTTGTCATGCCCTCAGCTGCCTTGGGTAACGGTACAGACTCAGACTGAGTGCGTAGCCCCACTAACGACCCCTTTACTTCTCTGGGACTGTCTTATCGACGGTCCCAAGTCCTCCTCTCGTGTCAAAGCACTAATAGATGACGGTTCCGCAGCAGTTCTGATTGACGAGAAACTAGTTGAACAACTAGGTCTTCAAAGACGAAAGCTACGCACCCCAATGCCATTCAACGTCGCACTTTCGGGAGAGCAGAAGGACTCTTTTCTTTTATCGGATTATGTCAGACTCGCATGTATTTCAATTGACTCCCGTTTTACTTCACGCAGTGTACGCACAATTGTGGCTCCAAACCTCTGTACCCCTCTGTTATTGGGTGGACCCTTCCTCCATCACAACAAGATTGTCATTGATCACGAGCTACGCACGTGCACGGTAAAGGATCAAAACTACGAGCTACTGAACCCACAGCCTCTACATAAGAAATCGGTGGTCCCTTCGCCACCAAAAATGTCCGAATATCGTCACGAAGTCTTGCGGGAACTAAAACACATCTTGCCGGAATACAAGCAGCTTGTCGACGACTCGTGCGAACCAGTCATGGGTGTTGACATCGTGGCTGCAATCCGTCAACGCATCACGACACTTGCCTCTGCAGAACAATTGAAGCTTCGGGATACTGCGATCAAAATCGAATACGAAGACCGCTTCCCGGCAGACATACCGCACAACGATTCGTTACCATCCGACGTTCTGTTTCGCGTGCGATTGAAGGACGCAAACAAACTCATACAACAAAGGGGATACGACTGTCCTCGTAAGTATCGCGATGCATGGAAAATCTTACTGGACCAACATGTAGCAGCTGGACGTCTACGCCCCTCAGACAGTCCTCACTCCTCGCCTGCCTTCATCATCCCGAAGGCGGATCCGAGCGCATTGCCGAGGTGGGTAAACGATTTTCGTCAATTGAACTTAAATACTGTTCCAGATAATCATCCGCTGCCACGCATCGACGAAATCCTGCGGGATTGCACGAAAGGTAAAATATTTGGAAAAATCAATATGACTAACTCCTTCTTTCAAACGAAAGTACATCCTGATGACATGAAGCTGCTCGCCGTTCACACGCCTTGGGGGCTGTACGAATGGACGGTGATGCCAATGGGAGTACGAAACGCACCGGCCGCGCACCAGCGACGCATGTCAACTGCCCTCCGCCACTTAATCGGGAAGATCTGCCATGTATATCTCGACGACATAATCATCTGGTCGCAAACGTTAGAGGAACACGAAAAGAACGTTCGCCTGGTTCTTGACGCCTTGCGAGCCGCTCACCTATTTTGTTCCCTCAAAAAGACGTCTCTTTTCAATCTTGAAATTGATTTCCTCGGTCACCACATCTCCGAACGTGGTATCGAGCCGGATGCTTCGAAAGTAGCACGGATTCTAGACTGGCCGACGCCAAGAAAGGCAAACGACGTTCGCGCCTTCCTAGGCTTAGTAAGGTACTTGGTGAATCACCTGCCTGCGCTCGCAGACCACGCGAGAATCTTGACGCCATTGACAACAAAAAACGCGGAACTCGAGTTCCCCTTATGGAACGAAAAACACGCTACAGCGTTCCAAGCCATCAAAGAGCTTGTCACAAGCCCGCAGTGCTTGACTACCATCGACCACGACAATCCTGGAAAGAACAAAATCTTTCTAACGTGCGACACTTCGGATTATCGAACTGGAGCAGTATTGTCGTGGGGAGAAACGTGGAAGAGTGCTAGACCGGTGGCGTTTGATTCTACTCAGTTGCGTGAAGCTGAACTTAACTACCCAGTGCACGAGAAAGAACTACTTGCCATCATTCGTGGTCTCAAGAAGTGGCGAGTCGAGCTACTTGGGGGACCCGTACAAGTATTTACAGATCATTGCACCCTTGAAAACTTCGTGACGCAAAAAGGACTCTCCCGGCGACAGGCACGCTGGGCAGAGTACCTCGCGCAATTCGACCTCACCATCTCTTATCTGAAGGGAGAGGAAAATACGGGTGCGGACGCATTATCCAGGCTTCAGATCGAAGACAACGAAACGACTGATACGCCGTCAACGCCTACGACAGCGGCCGTGGTGAGCTCGTCGTTTCAAATCAATGTGGACGACTCCTTCGCTCGGGACATCGTCGCTGGGTACATCGATGATCCATTCTGTAGGAAGCTGACCGCTCTCGTTGGATCACTCCCCGGCTTGGAACAGCGTGAAGGTCTGCTGTTTGTTGCTAACTGTCTCGTCATTCCGCGCGTCAATCCGTTACGGGAGAAATTGTTTCATTTAGCACACGACGCGTCAGGACATTTTGGCGGGGACAAGACTTATGCAACACTGAGGACAGCTTACTACTGGCCCAACATGAGGAGAGATCTCCTCGAATCTTACATCCCGGGTTGCGTCGAATGTATGCGCAACAAATCTTCTACGACGTCCACCGCTGGCCCATTGCATCCGCTGCCAATACCAGACGCAAGGGGGGACTCCGTGGCAATTGACTTTATTGGGCCGCTGCCCGAAGATCAAGGCTACAATACCATCATCACCATGACAGATCGACTTAATGCAGACTTACGAATCGTTCCTTGTCGAGACAGCATATCAGCAGAACAATTCGCGGTCCTCTTCTTCGACAATTGGTATTGTGAGAACAGGACTGCCGCTGGACATTGTGTCCGACCGTGATAAGCTTTTCTTTCCCGGTTCTGGAAGTCGTTACACAAGCTGACGGGTATTAAGTTAAAGCTTTCATCGTCATATCACCCTCAAACCGATGGCGCGAGCGAAAGGTCCAACAAAACAATCAACCAATGCATCCGTTTCCACGTCGAAAGAAATCAGAAGGGCTGGGTACGCGCCTTGCCACGCGTCCGCTTCCAAATCATGAACACCCTCAACGCGAGCACAAACACCTCCCCTTTTCAACTTCACATTGGACGCTCGCCCCGAATCATACCACCCCTACAACGATCACTGGTAGACAACACCCCTGAAGAACAACGCGCTCGTTTGCTCTTGACGCAGCTACAATACGACATCATGGAAGCCCAAGACAGCTTACTCGCCGCCAAAGCTTCACAAGCCACTGCAAATCAATAAACATCGCTCGGCCGAACTATCCCTCAAGGTCGGAGACAAGGTTATGCTTTCAACAAAGCATCGTCGTCGGGACTACATGCAGAAGGGGGATAAGTGCGTCGCGAAGTTTATGCCGAGGTTCGACGTACCCTACACAATTCTAGAATCACACCCTGACACGTCGACATATACACTCGACCTGCCGAACTCACCCAATATCTTCCCCACCTTCCATTCATCGCAACTGCGCCCCTTCCATGCTAACGATGCAGAATTATTCCCCTCCCGCGAAAACCCTCGTCCCGGACCAGGTAGTGACCGAAAACGGTCAAGTAGAAACCTTCATCGAAAAGATTGTGGATGAGAAAAGAGTAGGCAAGGGAAAGAGATACCTGGTACGGTGGCTTGGGTTCGGAGCCGATGAAGACGAGTGGCTCCCTCGTCGCGACCTCGAGGACTGCGAGGCCCTAGACATATGGGAACAGCAAAAAGGGTCTTCATAGGTTGGGAGGGTGTAAGCATGGCTTACGCATCAGACGTACTGACAGACATACTGCTTATCCATCGAACGCGCTGATTGGACACTTCACTGTATTTGCTGCTGTTCATAGGATTCCTATGGACTCTTACTTATACCGCGCTTCTCTGATTGTAATTAGCTATCGCTTCTTACCCTGATCCGAATTGCATACACTTCTACTCGTTATTTCTGTCTGAGTGTTTCTACCTCTTGGGTAGTTTCCATATATCATTGATATCATTACTCTGACATATTTCTACCTGATCCTGGCCTTGGGAGGGCTTCATATATGTACTATAAGTAATATATGAACAGCTGGTATAGTCTATGTAGTGAGAATGTAGTGAAAAACCTCAAAAATGCGAAAATATGGTACATTGTAGGCAGGAAGTGACTTTGGATTGTAGATAAGGATCCTGGTATTGTTCTGGTATACCTATGTGATAAATATATTCCATATGTTTATAGTAAAAGATTACCTACCATCCTGGAGGGCCGGAGCTGCAGGAAAAAGTTTCTCAGGAAGTGAACCACCAGGAAGATGACAATACATATCACCCTAGGGACTGATCCTACTGACCTATACTCTTGATATGATGTATATACTAGTAAAGAGATGTTAGAAATAATATTTACCAGTCTATATACCTAAACACTAAAAAATGCGAACTGGTTTATGTTTTTTGAGAGGTATTCATGAATTTAACATATCTACTGATGTAAGACACTACAGAGGCTCAAACAAGCGGTGTAATATATTCATTAACACTCTAATATATGATATATACAGCCAGAATTGCTTCCCTGCTAAAGGGGCAAAAAAGCGAATATGTTTTAGTCCTGGGATTAGGGAACTGCACGGGTAAACCCCCGGGTATTGGAGGCCATACCCGCACCCGCATCCGGCAAAAACCCGTACCTGCTCTGACGGGTACGGGTTTTCGGCGGGTACAACAAGCTCAGACCCGTACCCGCACCCGTGCAGGGTTTACCCGCGGGTACCATAGGTATCACCACCAGTGCTTAGCACATATGTCCAGCACACGTCAGCGAATGCTGATGTGACTCGAACATATGTGGATGGCACAAGGAGTGGAGGCATGGGCAAATTTGCTGGCGCGCGCTGGGTGTTCGTGCATGGCATCCGTCGCACTGGGAACGTCGTGAACTGCGAACGGTGGGCGACGACATGGATCAGCATGGCTCTTGCTCGAACGAGGATCGACGGACTCACAGTCTGCGAATGGTGGGCAACAACTCGGATCAGCATGGCTCTTGCCCGAACGAGGATCAACGGACTGACCAACTGCGAACGGTGGGCAACGACTCGGATCAGCATGGCTTTTGCTTGAACGAGGATCGACGGACTCAGACTCATGAGAGCGTGCACTGGATGCACGAGAGGGTGGATTGGAGCCATGAGAGAGGTGCGCAGGATGTACGAGAGGGTGCGCGCGATGTATGAGAGGGTGGAGGTCTGAGAGGTGCGAGAGGGTGTGCCGGATGTACAAGAGGGTGCGTGAGATATGAGAGGGTGCGCGGGATACGAGAGGGTGCGCGCAATGTATGAGAGGGTGCAGCGGAGGTCTGAGAAAACAAGCAAGGAGTAAAGACAAGAAAGAATGATAAAGGACAACTCACATGACAATAGAATTCAGCTGTGGGACTTGACAATAAAGTTACTAAAAATCATCAGTTAGTGTGATGAAGTAGCATTAAAACACGCACCTTTGCAGCCCTAATACCACCAACTCCCCATCTAGAGTCGACTCTACATGCGCCGCATGCGCGCGCTGTGAATGCACCCAAGCGTAGAATGGCTACACTGCGACTGTGACGGGTACATCACGGGTACGGGTATTTGCGCGGGTCACAAAATCCTGACCCGTACCCGTACCCGGCAGTACCCGTACCCGTGACCCGCCGCAGGTTACCCGTACCCGTGCAGTTCCCTACCTGGGATGCACATATTGTAGTCAGCACTGTAGACTGCTGTACAAGCTCTCAGACAATGAAAAAAGCGGTCTATTGTATCATTTTATGTATTTACATGCCATTCTACTACTTATATACATGAGTGAGCAAGGGGAAAGCTCTGGTGCAGCAGTAGAGCCAGGGAGGTATGTGGGAATAGTGAGATTATTGGAATATCCTAATTTGGTCATTTTTCCGGTGGTAGTGCTATTCTTGGAAGCCTGAGAATCACCAAAGGAATCAGAAGCCGTTAAGCTTAATTGTAGGGGATTGATAGTTTACAAACAAACTTACAAAACCATACCGTTTCTAGTCAGTGAGTATTATGCTTAATTTTAACAGTATAGCCTGGGGTTGTATTGATTGATAGTGAAGTATTTGTGGTGCCTCATAACACGCACCATCGAAGACACAGTTCAAGCTCCAGACACCATTTGGTAAGCGTAAATCCATGATTAAATACCTGTCCTCGTTGGCTGAACTAACATGAAGCTGGAGAGAAGCGCCAAGGCTCCTTCCGTCGCTTGAGATATTAGTTATGCAACGTTTCAGGATCTGGGCACGTAGCTCGTGCTCTGGAAAGAGACGATAACACCAAGGGCCGCGATCCGAGCCATAGCCTTGGATATATGCACAACGAAAGACTTGGAGGGATGGCATGTGCTCTGTCCACTAGCAAGAACAAGACCCTGCGAGGTTAAGGCATGCATGGTGTGTGGCAGCCCTGGTAGAGTTATGGAACTGTGTGAAATTTACTACGGCCCGTGAACCCACAATTATTTGAATACATCCTAGGCTCAATCATTAGCCAGTAGGGATAGAGCCTTCAAGTGGGCGTTGTCGCAGGTAGCATCATCATCACGTTGAGGCCACACCAGCTTCCGTCTGCAAGAGAGATTGATTCAGGAATACCGAAGCACCTGTGACGCATCAGCATGATGTCTAAGGGCGTCTCTGATGAAATTAGTTTTCGCTACGAATCAGCAGTCTGCTGTTCAGTGCATCGTTCAGTCGGACAACCATACATTCAGGACTGGTGCTAAGTATAAAATGGGGAGGGAATCATAGAATCACATGGTACACTCGATATTGCAGCAATAAAATTATCGTTACGTGGAGCTGGAGAGATTGATGTTAGCAACTGCGAGGACAGATGGTAAAGATTAAAAACTCACGCGTCTTGGCAACTCGACCAGTGCGTGCCATGTGCCATGGAGCTCAAATCAAGCTCAACGCCTCCTCTCGGAATCACCATTGCAATGTCGGGAGAATAAAACAAGCGTCAGGAGGCGGCCCCGGGAGGTACCCAGAAAAGGAGCTCATGTTTGGGTCCCATGATCCATCCATCGGGCTGGAGCAAGAAAGGGGTTGAATTAGAATGATGATCAGAGGTGTGTTCGAGCAAGTCAGCAGAGTTGGGCAAGGCATGTGTCAGGCAGGGCGAGAAGGAAATGGGGGGATGGTCACAAGTGTTGATTGGGGTAATACGACTTTCTTGAGTGAGAGATGTGGCACTTTGATGCGGTGGAGATGCAGAGGGATGTGACTCTGTGGACTCGGGGGATGGCGGCACTTTCATAAGCCATACAGTGTTATCGTCCGAACCAGATGCGATGCGAGTACCATCCAGTGAGAATGAGACTGACCGAACTATGCCAATGTGCCCCTTCAAGGGCTCACCCAATGGCTGTCCCGTCGCTGCATTCCACAGCCGCACGGTGGAATCCTCCGAACCAGACGCGATGTGAGTACCATCCGGTGAGAACGAGACTGAGTAAACCGGGCCAGTGTGCCCCTTCAAGGGCTCACCTAATGGCTGTCCCGTTGCTGTATTCCACAGCTGCACGGTGTTATCCGATGAACCAGACGCGATGCGAGTGCCATCCGGTGAGAACGAGACTGAGTAAACCGCGCCAGTGTGCCCCTTCAAGGGCTCACCCAATGGCTGTCCCGTCGCTGCATTCCACAGCCGCACGGTGTTATCCGATGAACCAGACGCGATGCGAGTACCATCTGGTGAGAACGAGACTGACCAAACCGCGCCAGTGTGCCCCTTCAAGGGCTCACCCAATGGCTGTCCCATCGCTGCATTCCACAGCCGCAAGGTGGAATCCAATGAACCAGACGCGATGCGAGTACCATCCGGTGAGAACGAGACTGAGTAAACCGCGCCAGTGCACATAATACAGTAACTTATACCCGTCTCAGACGGACAGCCCAGGGTGACAATGTACCAATGGGGATGGGCCATCCCATGTGGGCCCATGGCAATAATTGTACCATGGTAGACGAGTGGGCCGAGTGAATGTGTGTACCCGAGACAAAGGGATGGGCCGAGCGTATATAGTATAGACAGTAGTATAGGAATGTGCTAGTATATAGGACATTATGAATGGTGAATCAAGTTTACAATGGAGACGGGTGGGCCGGACGAATGTGTGTACCCAAGGCAAACGGATGGGCCGAGGGTATACAATATAAAGTAGTATAGGAATGTGCTAGGATATAGGATATTATAAATGGTGAATCCAGTTTACAATGGAGACGAATGGGCCGGATGAATGTGTGTACCCAAGGCAAACAGATGGGCCGGGTATAGTGGGTCCGGTTCATCTAGCATCAGGTAAATGGATCATCTGGTAGGTATATCTAATATACTACCGGCCGGTGCGATTTCAGGGGTGGTTTTGTTGTGTCAATCGGTTCATATTTGATTAAGATACAGGCAATACAAAAGTCTGTGCTAATTGATCAGGCCGGTGGATATTGGTTCAAATTGACCAGTTCAAGTGAACCGGTCCATATGCCCTAATATACTACCTGCCGGTGCGATTTCAGGGGTGGTTTGGTTGTGTCAATCGATTCATATTTGATTGAGATAAAGTCAATACAAAAGTCTGTGCGAATTGACCGGGTAGGTGGATATCTGTTTGACTTGACTGGTTCAAGTGGACCGGTCCATATGGCCCAATATACTACCTGCCGGTGCAATTTCAGGGGTGGTTTTATTGTGTCAATTGGTTCATATTTGATTGACATACAGGCAATACAAAAGTCTGTACTAATTCACCGAGTAGGTCAATATCAGTTTGGATTGACTGGTTCAAGTGGACTGGGTCCATAATTCCACCAGGCCTCCAGACCTCCAAGCTACTGGACCTCCGGACCTCCAAACTACCGGAAATCCAGACCTCCACACTACTGGACCTCCGGACCATCAAACTACCGGACCTCCGGACCTCCACACTACCGGACCTCCAAACTACCGGACCACCAAATTCCCAGACCTGTGCACCATCAAACTACGAGACCTCTGCACCTCCAAACTACTGGACTTCCATTGAATGATATATCATCCAGTAGAACCTAATTCAGAGGATATGTTGTTCTAGACAGTCCATGGCGACCAGTATTTTTGTGACCGGTATTTTTGCAACTGGTTGCTTGTGGTAATGTAGTACTCAATCAGGTGATTCTGCCAGTGGTCTTATCATGTACAATGGTTAAGATTTGACAAGGTTATAAGCCTTACAAGAGAAAGTCACAAATTCAGAGGATATGCCACTTTGCAACCAGTATTTTGGGACCAGTTGAAAACATAAAATAGGTTTGCATATTTGTATCTCTAGGTATATTTCCTTGTGAATACTATCCCCAACATCTATTCTAACATAGAAACAATGTCTCAGGAGCTTAGGGTCACAGGATAAGACCTTGTGATGCTGTGTACCCGCCCTCTCCTGGTGGTTCATCCTCTGCGAACAGTTATCCTGCAGGAACACAGCTGTAGGAAGATATGAGGACCATTCCTAGATGTATGTCCACCAGGTTAGCACATCAGGACACCTACAGGAATCTTCTATACAGGTTAAAACCTCTAAGATCACAGTTTTTGCATTTTTGGTGTTTTCCCCTACTTCACCATTGTGTAAATGATCCAGGCTACTCATATATTATCTTTACTACGTATATACCTACCTCTCATCCCAAGGATCAGTTAGAAATATGGCATAACATTGTTATTCAAGGCAAAGGGGGTATGTCTACTGATAAGGGGCCTACATTCTACAAAGGACAAGATCTAGTAATCAGATACTTGCAATATATTCCAAGCATGGTCAATATCATGGTCCCAGATTTCTAGAAGGATCCACTAACAGTTGAGAGCTAGGGCAGTGAAATACCTCTGAAATAGAGTGTGGGAAAGCCCCAAAGCCCAAAACATCGAAACTCACCAGTTTGGTGTACATGTAGTAGTTAGACTTTTCCTCACCAATCCTAATACTTCTTCACCACACTCTTCTAAAAACACTCTACCTGCAGGGCAATGTGTAGTGTAGGTTCATTAGGTAGTCTACTATATATACTACTACATTTTTAATAAAATCTTCGACCTGTATGATATATATCAGCAACTTTCAGTGACAGGATTCAATTGTCATATGTCAAGCCTATGTTGTATTCCTTATCTTACAGTAAATACTTGAGGGATCTTTCCAGAACTTTAGGACCATGATTAGGGACATATATAGGACATATCCTAAGTGTCTGATCACCAATAACATCCTTGGTAGTGTTGGGGGCTCCTTATCAGTTATGTTTTTATGTGATATGCTATATGTTTTGAGGTAGCCCTTCAGGGGGTCAAATAAGTGGTGGAATATGTTCATATATACTCCTAAATATGTTCCAAGAGTGCTAGAATACTCCTATCAAAGGGGCAAAATGCAAATATGTTTTTCACCCTACCCTGTACTGGGGAGGGCCTACAATAGGAAATTCACACAGTATGCGCCTCAAAGCAGTTGGACCAGGACTGGTTGCCTGATTCCTACTATCAAGATATCAAAAAGACCAGATAAAGACTGATAAAGACTGATATTTTGGTTGTTTTGGGTCCAGTGGCCAGTTGCCAACTGGTTTCAACCTCAATCAGTTTGTCAGTAATGTAGTATTCATCGAGGCAATTCCAATGGTAGTGTGATCACAAAAAACAGTGAAGATTTGAGCAAGGAATCACCTGATGGAGTACTACATTACTACAAGCAACCAGTTGCAAAAACACCAGTTGCCGGTCCCAAAATACCGGTTGTGAGTATAATAGGACATATGGACCGGTCCACTTGAACCGGTCAATTCAAACTGATATCCACCTGCCTGGTCAATTAGCACAGACTGTGTATTGCCTGTATCTCAATCAAATATTAACCAATTGACACAGCCAAACCACCCCTGAAATCGCACCGGCCGGTGGTATATTGGGCCGTATGGACCAGTCCACTTGAACTGGTCAATCCAAACTGATATCCACCTACCCGAACAATTCGCGCAGACTTTTGTATTGACTGTATCTCAATCAAATATGAACCGATTGACGCAACCAAACCACCCCTGAAATCGCACCGGCCGGTAGTATATTAGGGCATATGGACCGGTTCACTTGAACCGGTCAATTTGAACCAATATCCACCTGCCCGGTCAATCAGCACAGACTTTCGTATTGACTTTATCTCAATCAAATATGAACCAATTGACACAATGAAACCACCCCTGAAATTGCACCGGCCGGTAGTATATTGGGCCGTATGGACCGGTCCACTTGAACCAGTCAAGTCAAACAGATATCCACCTACCCAGTCAATTCGCACAGACTTTTGTATTGACTTTATCTCAATCAAATATTAACCGATTGACATGACCAAACCACCCCTGAAATCGCACCGGCCGGTAGTATATCAGGGCATATAGACCGGTCCACTTGAACCGGTCAAGTCAAACTGATATTCACCTGCCTGGTCAATTAGCACAGACTTTTGTATTGCCTGTATCTTAATCAAGTGTGAACCGATTGACACAACCAAACCACCCCTGAAATCGCGCCGTCCGGTAGTATATTGTGCCGTATGGACCGGTCCACTTGAACTGGTCAATCCAAACTGATATCCACCTACCCGGTCAATTCGCGCAGATTTTTGTATTGACTGTATCTCAATCAAATATGAACCGATTGACGCAGCCAAACCACCCCTGAAATCGCACCGGCCGGTAGTATATTAGGGCATATAGACCGGTTCACTTGAACCGGTCAATTTGAACCAATATCCACCTGCCCGGTCAATCAGCACAGACTTTCGTATTGACTTTATCTCAATCAAATATGAACCGATTGACGCAACCAAAACACCCCTGAAATCGCACCGGCCGGTGGTATATCAGGGAATATAGACCGGTCCACTTGAACCGGTCAATTTGAACCAATATCCACCTGCCTGATCAATTAGCACAAACTTTTGTATTGCCTGTATCTCAATCAAATATGAACCAATTGACACAATAAAACCACCCCTGAAATTGCACCGGCAGGTAGTATATTGGGCCATATGGACCGGTCTACTTGAACCGGTCAAGTCAAACTGATATCCACCTACCCGGTCAATTCGCACAGACTTTTGTATTGACTTTATCTCAATCAAATATGAATCGATTGACACAACCAAACCACCCCTGAAATCGCACCGGCAGGTAGTATATTAGGGCATATGGACCGGTTCACTTGAACTGGTCAATTTGAACCAATATCCACCGGCCTGATCAATTAGCACAGACTTTTGTATTGCCTGTATCTTAATCAAATATGAACCGATTGACACAACAAAACCACCCCTGAAATCGCACCGGCCGGTAGTATATTAGATATACCTACCAGATGATCCATTTACCTGATGCTAGATGAACCGGACCCACTATACCCGGCCCATCTGTTTGCCTTGGGTACACACATTCATCCGGCCCATTCGTCTCCATTGTAAACTGGATTCACCATTTATAATATCCTATATCCTAGCACATTCCTATACTACTTTATATTGTATACCCTCGGCCCATCCGTTTGCCTTGGGTACACACATTCGTCCGGCCCACCCGTCTCCATTGTAAACTTGATTCACCATTCATAATGTCCTATATACTAGCACATTCCTATACTACTGTCTATACTATATACGCTCGGCCCATCCCTTTGTCTCGGGTACACACATTCACTCGGCCCACTCGTCTACCATGGTACAATTATTGCCATGGGCCCACATGGGATGGCCCGTCCCCATTGGTACATTGTCACCCTGGGCTGTCTGTCTGAGACGGGTGAAATTCACTGAATGGGCTCGCCAGTGTGCCCCTTCAAGGGCTCACCCAATGGCTGTCCAGTTGCTGCATTCCACAGCCGCACGGTGGAATCCAATGAACCAGACATGATGCGAGTACCATCTGGTGAGAACGAGACTGACAAAACCGGGCCAGTGTGCCCCTTCAAGGGCTCACCTCATGGCTGTCCCGTCGCTGCATTCCACAGCTGCACAGTGTTATCCGATTAACCAGATGCGATGCGAGTACCATCTGGTGAGAACGAGACTGACAAAACACCGCCAGTGTGCCCCTTCAAGGGCTCACCCAATGGCTGTCCCGTCGCTGCATTCCACAGCCGCAAGGTGGAATCCAATGAACCAGACGCGATGCGAGTACCATCCGGTGAGAATGAGACTGAGTAAACATAGCCAGTGTGCCCCGTGATTTTGGCCTGAACAACTGTCCAGTTCAGATCGCAGCCGGCTATCACACAAAGGGTATTCGGAAACCTAGGTGTAAATTTGGTAGGCATTGTAGAGTTGACGGGTGAGAATGGGAGTGCTGATAAATACAGATGGGGTGTGCTGTGCAAAATCATGCCGCCAAACACTTGCATGAATCTCTGTACATCCATCATGGTGGACCGCAAATCTTTGTATTCAGAATGGTCCTGTATATATGTATGAGCTGTTCGTCCGACCCTGCCTCATAAGCATGTGCTCACCTTCAGCCACTTGGCAATGAGTGGAAGCACAGAAATTGCACCGCTGATTGCATCGAGAAGTCCGAGTGCTTCGATCCAGAACATCAGTCGCTCGTCGTCAAAGAGCAATCTTATTTCCTTTGTGAGCTCGTCGTCAAAGTCCGTTGTCTGAACATGCGTAGCCCAATATCGACAGGAATATGACAAATGTGGGGAGATAGATGTTTTGACTCGTTCAGGCAGCTCCGCGTCTTGGGAATTAGGGAGGTAAGATGACTTCAAACCACAGATGTTGAAGCGAAGTTCATGTTCCATCACTCGTAGCAACGCGAATGCAAGGTCGCGCTGTACCTTGGACACCTCGACAAAAAAGGCTCCGCTGGATGATTTGTCTGTCAGGAAGTCGTGAAAAGATGCGTGAAGGGGTCGGATGGGAGTACACGAGTTGGTGGTGCCGCTGAGGAGGGATCCCATGTGCTTAATAATGTCTATATTGCCATGCTTGCTTCGGTCTGGAAAGTATTTCCGCATGATATTGAGGGAATTGAAAGGGAGTGGTTCCGCTGTGCCGAGTATTTGTCCCATCATGGAGCGAAACCCTACTAATGCTTTCTCATACTGCTCGTCATCGTCATATTGATCCCTGTTCATAATTTCTTTCACAATGACCAGATACATCTCGTATAGCAGGTTTTTCTGCTTTCCGGCACTGCGGTTCACAAGAGCATCGAAGCGATCCATGTGGCATACACCTGGAGGGGGATCTTTGATGTATTCGCAGGCGAGACGCATCCACTCGAAAAGTCCATCAGCTTTCTCAGCGAGATCCGCAAACTCTTTATCCTGAAATTCTGATAGCTCTTTCAGCTCCTCAGATACAAAAGCCTGAATGTCGGACTTCGCGACATCAGGTCGAATATCATCCATTGACAACCGTAAAATATGATCAGCGCCTTCGAACCCCTTTTCGATATCGAGAAGTGGGCGAGAGGTGACGAGAATCCGAAAGTTGGAAGGGAGTTCAGTGATTTGGGGAACCTTTTTGTTCTGAAGTTTACCGGCAAGTATGCGGAGAAGGTCCTGCCGCGTCTCTATTCCGCCGCTCTCGTCCAGCGCATCGATCACGATCAAGACAGGCCCCACGCTTGACGCAGGGAACTTCTTCAGCGGTCCCATGAGAAGCTCGCGCCACTGCTGGATAATGTCCCTTGTATTCTTCAGCGAGGTGTCATTCCCAACTGCAGCTGCTAATGCTCGTTTCATCCCTGGATCACGATCAGCAAGATCGCGCGCGATGGTGGAGAAAATCTTTTCATGGAGACGATTTCCTTCTCTGTGCCGATCAAAACAAAAACATGAACCGAGGCCTCCCGTTTCCTTGAACCAGTTGGCGATCGTGTGCACGATGGCTGATTTGCCCTTGCCTGCAGGGCCGGATAACCACATTACACGCGGAACGGAATCTTTGCTGTTGTTGATCCACTCGGTGATTTGGGAGAGAATGTCTGTGCGAGTGCCTGACAGACATTGCTTGCCAGTAACTACTCCTGCGCCTCCTGCATAAACCATGCCGCTGAGATCGAGTGTTTCGCCTTGAAGGGTATGAGTCAAT
This sequence comes from Suillus variegatus, assembly GCA_016647645.1. Lineage (NCBI taxonomy): Eukaryota > Fungi > Basidiomycota > Agaricomycetes > Boletales > Suillaceae > Suillus > Suillus variegatus. The sequence goes on from JABBWF010000034.1 coordinate 295,196, forward strand.
GCAAATACAAAGGCTTGTCAGACTCCTTACCCGCACGTTGGACCGAAATGGCCACGTCCCGATCAACTTGGTCCCGGAATTGCTGCATAAGGTCGTCCAAAGTGTCGCTGTACTTTTTGATGGTATCGTCAGTTTGTGACAGAACATTTTCCCCGGCTCTCTTCCCTGTGATAATAATATAAGATTCATGGACGAAGTGCGATAGCTTGGTGACGCACAAAAACTCTTTGTTTCCGAGTAGTCTCTGATGAAACGGGCACACTCTTGAGTCTGCTGAACGATCTTTCCGACAATACCCCGCATCGATTCAATCTTGCGAAGATTGTCATCTACAGTCATGAAGCGATACACTTCGGCCAATTTCTTGAGAAGATTGTATATTGATTCGTCACGCTTTACTTGAGCGACTATAATCTACATAGAGTTATGACTTCTGAGCAAGGTACTGCACTCAGGGAGAAACCAAACATACTTTGGATGCAGCAGACAGCATGCCCAGCGCCATCTTTGCGTACAGATGTAGCTATACAACTTGATCAATTCGCTTCCAATAGACAAGAATAGCTCATACATCCGCGATCTTGTCAAGGACACCATCGATAATCTTTAGGGGTTAGAGATACGTCTTCTCAAAATCAGCCGCGGCAGCGAGATCCGCTGAGGCATTGCCGGCGGCAGATGCCACAGAAGTCGCATGTTTCCCCGGTACTCTCATGCTTTGTGCACTATCAAAAGCACCCTGAAGTTCGGCGTCAGCTAATTGAGTATCAGGACCTTCCTCCTCGCCAGAAGGAGTAGCCTGAACCTGCGGGACCGCCGAAATTAGAGAAGAAAATCTAAGTACTTGACAAAAATACCTGCGAAGCAGGCTCTCCAGGCAACCCTTGGTTCACGGAGTTGCTGGGAATCTGAGCTGCGGTGAGATGCTTGTTGTTGAAAGGATAGAGGCACCTGTAAGAAAATCGAAGGACTAGGATAGCAAGTTCGAGCGCTTACCTCGTTTTTCTGACTTGATGAAGCCTCCATTTCGATGTTCTGGACCACAGTGGTTGAAGCATCTCGAAGGTCTGCATTCTGGTTTGCAGGAATGCGATTGCCAGAAAACTTGAAGGGTTTCTGCACAATGTCAGCTATATTCCGAATCAGGACATTTCAACCTAGCAGCCTACTCACAGGAAGTTTCTTGGTGACGCCTTTTGCCAATTTCCGAATCGTCTGCTTGACTCCACTACAGGGTCGGCTCTGGATGAAGAAAGCATCAGAAGCAGCGATGAATTCCATGAGCGCTCATCCACATTGAGTCAGCCCTTGAGACTACATACCGAGTTTTCACTGAACAGGTGCCTCGCAGGTTTCTGCAGGAGTATCTGGTCTATGGTCTTCACTCATCGCGAGTAGTCGATTACTATAAGCGAAGTGAGAGTGTAAGGAGTAGGTGGGAGAAAAGAGAGAACAGTCTGATATGGGCCGAATACCCTTAACCAAAGCATGGCGAACACGTTGATTGGACGTTGAGGCGCTAATCATGATTTAGTATCGGCGGCCGCATGAGCCCATTGCCAAAGGAAGTCCGAAGCATAAAGCGTTGAAGGGGCAGTGCCATATAGACAAACCTATCACGGAAACGACGGCCCATCATGCTGAATCAAAATGAATGACAGGACAATAGTACTGTGCACAATTGATTCCACCGTGACTGAGTACAGTAGTAGTACTAACATTCTGAACATAGACCGAATGGCAAGAATCTTGTTTCTATGTATATCGACTATTGAAAATTTGATGTCCCATGGTCAGAAGAAATCACGAGTCATACGTGTCACTCACTTCCTTGAAACCTTGCCTGCATACCTTCACACAGCGGTTATCGAGGCTCTTGATCGCGAACAAGCAATGAGGCGCAGTATCTCAAGCTCCAACTGCCTACCGCGTTCTACCATCCCGTCGTTGTGGAACAGGAACTAGCTGTCCGCTAACGACCAGTCATGGAACAAGGTTTTAAACTTTTGTACAACTTGGAAATGCAAGCAGTGAAGACCATGACTTGACCAGCACTGTCATGTCCTGTCTTGTCGGAACTCGATCTCGACACAGACGGTACAATAGCTTGGGCAGTACCACCATCACGCTAAACTTCAGAAACGGTTCATCGACAGTCTTGCAAAGAGCCTTTGCGGGGGCCTTCCGTCGACGTCCTAGTCAAGGAGTATCTTGAAGGGATAACAATCTGGCCTCGAGCGGATACTTGTTGGAGTCACGAGGGTCATGGGTCGTACGATTTTCTCACCAGTATGAACTATCATTTAACCCGGTTGGATTTGCAGGCACCTTGGCACCTGGCAGGCCCAGAAATACAGCAAACTAGGCTTATCTCGCTATTTCCAAAGGCCGGCCGCAAAGCCATTCCAGTTTGTATGGTAGGGTCCCGACAAATTGCATGATTGATGAACCTGCATCGTTTGTGTATGTCACAATCACTGTACTTATGAGTATGCATTGAACTCGATGATAATGACAGCCCATCCAAGAGATGCCATCAGGCTTCGAGTTACTACTAGGGTACTGTAAAGTATCTTCAACGTTGATCAAAATGGTGTGAAATTTCAACAGATCCAGCGGAAGTAAGGCCTCTATATGTGATGGTACAATGCTAATTTGAACTCAAAGGTTACGGGCGGAGGATCCGGAGACGCGCACGATTTGGGGTAAGGTTTCGATCTGTGTCGATCATAGTGCGCTCACCAGTCTTTCTTTTGGCACTACATATGCACGGTGTCAATGCTTCAGACTTCAATATTCAATGTCGTTCCAGTGGCAAGGCGTACCTCTGGCGAGCAATACAAAGAATCCCTACATTGAAAGTGATTGTATCACACTCGATGAATTCCCACAACATTATTTAGATATACGACTACTGACCTTTGAGCAATTCCGAGGTTTCTCCATTTCCGTTTCACACTAGTGGCGTACATTTCAAGCGAATCTGGTTCTGACTCTGCGCTCAATTGAGGTATCCACTGGTAGCTGCTAGAGCACGGAGAGTATTATCCTGCTCTGGATCAATCACACCATTTGGAATCACGGAAGAGTCATTCGTATCGGTCATGTTTTCGCAAAGGCTGTGGGCAAGCTGCAGGAGATAAATTTGGTACAGTGAACCGTGGTATTGTAAGGAACACTTAGCGATTATCAAGTGAAGGTGCGCCGAAGTACTCCCTATTTTGGATATCATGTTCATAACAGGAAAGCCTCGGCCTCCGCACTTGCACTACTCAGCTATTGCCAACACACCGTATTTCGATGAGTCACATTATTGTTTACTCTGCTCTGCAACTGACTCCTTCGACACTTGCTATCAGTTACTTTCTACTACAAACCTCTCCCGACGCTACCAACTCCTTTTTTTTGCCCACAACACTCTTGCTATTGGTGCACCCTATAGCAAATTGTTGACCATGAACAGGCAAACAAACGCCATCGCAATAAGGAGCCGAGTGTAGCACCGTGGAGTTCCGAGACAGAGAGAGCGTAGGAGAAGAATAGAATTTTTCAGGCGGCATAGTGGCATGGTATGTCAATTTTTGCTATCGTAGAATTATCCTACAATGCCCATCACTCCGGTTTTTCTAGGAACCAAGACCCATTTTCATCTTCCATTCGCTCCCTTCCTTGCTTTCATTCTTGCCGTGCTTTGGCGCCTGCCATCGCATGCCCAATACCTACCGCTACCTTACATTCGGTATGAATAATACAGGCGAGATTTTGTATACAAGTCTGTTGCGTATCATAGATGCTGAGTCAAAGTGCAAGTGCGAGGAAAGAGAACTGAATTAGAAAAGCAAAAAAAATGCGTGTTGAGATGCTCAGTCACTAGAGATAGCGAGATTTTCGCCTCAACGAGATCGCGTGAGGTTTGAATGAATCGAAACATCAAATAGTGTGACCAGTGTTCCATAATCGTCGAGTGTAGGGTGTCGATGATGTACTCGACAAGGGTGCAATTCAAGGCAACATCGATTTTGCCTGTACATGTACTATGTAGTATGTATATACATTGACAACGGCTCATGCTGTCAAGATCCTCATTAGCAGTGATAAAACTGGTGGAAAACATTGCACACCTTCCAACCAGAAGGCGCATCCTCTGAAATAGTAAGTTGAGCCTTTCGTATCGGGAAGATCTGCGATGAAGGAAAGCTATATCGAAGGAATGAGCATGGAGATCGCACGATAGATTTTGGACATTTAGCGCAACTTGAAAGCTTGATATTCCAGGAGAGCATCAACGTTAACTGACATAATTACAGAATCTCATAAACAGACGTGAACGACACCCCATGATCGCCCTGTGGGAATAATAATGAAGGGTCGACCCGAATCGTCACTAGTCACAGTAGAGTCCCAATATTGCCGAATGACTTCTATCAGTTTTGCCCAGGACAAACGTTATCGACAGATTGCTTGCGCTTGTACAAAAGATAAGTCCTTGAATATCGATTGGGAGCTACCGATCAGCATCCGAGTACTGTTCAGGATAGAAGACTACTCAATAACTACGGTTGATCACTGTACTACTAAGTACCGTGACGTCCCCCGGGCACGACTTGTCTCGCAAACTTTGCATGTGGACATCTTGTTTCGGGGGATAAGAGGTAAGTATTTCTATCTCACTTCAACCAGAGCGCTTAAGATGTATTGTGTTCCCTAGGAAAAATTGGATACCTCGATTCCCGAGTCTTCCCCTTGGCATGAGTCACAAAATGACCCATCCCCACTTTAAGGCCCAAGAACAGACCCATAGCCAGTAGTAGGCGACCCTATCGTCTTCGTTCGCTTATTCCACCCTAGCAATTACCACTGCAATACTTTTGGGATCCCAGCTAACTTGAATGCTAGGTTTCATTTTCTTGACCAGCATGAACTTCTGAAGCGCTTCAAAATCCGTCAGATTTTTTTCTCTCTGGGGGGTGCCGTGAAGCGGCATTCTCCACCTTCACGTCGTGCGCGTGACAAGGTGATACTCATTGCTTTACCTCATTTGCCACCGCGAGATGCTGATTCTCTGACATTGGGCACGCCATGATATGAGAATCTACGGCCTTGTTCTCAAGCTTCTATTAGCGACCGCTGTAGAAGGCATACATTTTACCCTGTATAGAAGATTCATTCAGTCAGTTTGACACTTCAGGGAAGATAACAGGATTGTGTTAAATACGTGTGCTTTGCACTCTCGTGCCTGGAGTCTACGACCTATCGCAACTGATGGACTTTGCAAGACGATTGGTCAAAGCGCTCGAGGTTCCCCATACTCGAGAAGAGCGTGCTCCCTCTGACCTGCAATTTGTTTCGGTGAGTCTCGAGTTCTGGTTACTAGGTTTCACAGTTTAGGCTTACTGCATGGTCCCTCAGAGCGACGGTCTACTGCCAGTTCCAATAGAGGAAAGAGCATGGACTGCATTCAGTTATGTCGCTTTGTGAGGGCTGCAATTTGTGAGATTGACTGCACGACTAACACACTTATCGGCCAGCTGGGCGAGCACATCAGTGAGTAGTGAATCATCACAATGACACAGAACACTTATGAAGCTCTACTCGCAGATCAATGTTGGAACGTCAGTTGCAAATCTTCAGCTTGTAGTATAACCTCATACAGGTTCTCCGATAGTTGGATGATGACTTCTAGCATGATCATCATGGGCACGTCGCGGTGGCAAACCTGACTGACTATCTGGATTGTTTATGGTGTGATGACGCCGTTTGTTGTCCTGTTGGGCCGACCGAGTGCTGTATTTCATGCTACCTTCCCTGTCGTTAACCGTGCCGGCTTCGGAATCTTTGGAAGTTTGTGGTGTATATTCAATAGAGCGACGATGGCATGGTAGGTACGATGTCTTTTGCGCCATGTTGTACTCACTTCATTGCAGTATCTGGTACGGAGTGCAATCAAGTATTGGCAGTTCATGTGTCTTAGTGATGCTCCGTGCAATTTGGCCAAGTGTTAATGATATCCGTGAGTTTAATGATGAGTTGATCCTTCGTGAACTGATATATCTTATGCTGACAAAGCAAATTCCATGCCCTTGTCCTCTGGCACTAACACCAGGGATTTCATGTGCTTCCTCATTTTTTGGGTTATATATTTGCCCTTCATATGGCCTCCCGTGCACACAATGTACGTTTAGAGAAGTTTATTCGGACGGATTGTTGATGAGCTCGCAACAGTCGTCACTTCTTCACGTTCAAGACGATCTTCGCGCCCATTGCCTGTCTCATCTTTATGATTTGGTGCATCGTCAAGGCAAAAGGTGTTGGACCGATTGTCAAACAGTCGGCAACTATCCATGGCTCCGAACTGGCATGGGCCATGATGAGTAGTGTTGGTATATGCCTCAGTAACTTCATAGCATTGACGGTGTATGCCTGCTATGCTTTCATGTATTATCTCCATAATCTTACCATATTTGCAGGAACGCGCCAGATTTTGGGTCACGGGCGAAGACTCCATCTGCACCAGCCATTTCCCAGCTCTGGTCCATCCTCCTCTCTTATGGTTTAGTCTGTCTCTTTGGTGTGGTCGTCAGCTCATCATCACAAACAATCTATGGGGAAGTAATTTGGTCACCCGTGGATTTGCTAGGAACACTCTTGGACGATAACCCATCCCCTGCCACTCGATTTGGTGTGAGTATGAACAATGCAAGGTTGTGTTGCACTGACGAGAATGTCATTATAGGTCTGGTTTATCGCCTTCTCTTTCATTATGGCCCAGGTAGGCATCATATTGACTTCCTCAAAGATCTGCTACTGATTGATCTCAGATAGTGTATGTAATTGACGCACGAGTCGCTGTTATAGCTCATGCTTTGTAGTACCTTGTCCATTTACAGAGCGAACATCTGCGCTAACTCGGTCAGTGCT